>JAPTYQ010000009.1:28914641-28924952 GCA_029814465.1 Ostorhinchus cyanosoma
AGATTGAGTGGCTCCATGTTCGAGTTGGTCATTAATTGAGGAGGAATGTGAAACACTGTGTGGTCCTCCGCCGACACCATCGCTGACACACAAGAGGAGATTGATAGAGGAAACGGTGTGATAAAGATATGAAAGGAGGAAGAGAGAGGCAGAGGAAGTGAACAGCAGAAACATAATAAAGCCCAGGGAACATTGTCGAAGCCGCTGAAACACGGAGGAGGGAGACGGAGAGAGTTCAAAGTGTTACCGAGACGGAGTCCTGTTCTCGCCGTGTCCTTCCTCCAGCCCCGAGTCACGCATCGCTCATCTTGTCACATTGAACTCCAGATGCTCCTACCCCGGAGAACGCTCCGGCCGCGGCCATTTTTCTTCATTCTCCCTAACAATTTGGTAATGAAATATTGATTTTTAGTTAGATTCATATTGATGCCATTAGCTTTGCATTGATAAATCACGTTTGGCTGCTTGTCTAGCGTGGCAGAGCAAGAGCCAGGCCACAGAGATTACAATCAAAGCCACTGATGTGTTAATTTGATGGATATTTCCCCTCCGCCGCCCCACTCCGCCTTCTTTCTTTCTTTATGTTTCACTGCGTTTCATAACATTGTGTTTTTTTTTTTATTTTTTTTTTTTATTACAAAGCACCCTGTGAGGATATTTATGTCTATGTCCATTTCTCCTGAAATAGCCTTTCAGCCTGCCTGCCTGTGGCAACACTGCACACTTAAAGTCATTTCATCTCTTATAGACAAGACAAGGATATGAGCGACTGTTTCACACCCGTTGAGTCAAATGAGGAAAACAGGAGAGGGCATGGCTATTTCTGCGCTTTGACACCAACAAAAAGCAGCAACAGAGCCTCACAATTTATGAGAGGCCTTTTGCATGTGATAACCATAATCTCCCAGGGGAAAAGAAATGGATTTTATTCAGTTTTTTCAATATTTATTGTCAAAAATATTGGCAATATATGTGAAAGCAGCAACAGCAGCTCTCAGGGTACATTTTTTTAAGGAAAGAATTGTTTAAATGCCTCAAAATGTTACAGCTCTCTTAAGCGATTCACATGCTAGGTTGGGAGGATATAACATTTGAGAAACATTAGAATCATTTTCCAGATTAGGGCGGTTTTTAAATGAGTCTCCTGCCGCAGCTTCGCCTTCCAACTGCAATATGTGTCTGCACACAGTCATCTTAATGAAAGGAAATGATGGCGTTCACTTTAATGACGTGGAGTTCAAGGACTGCTTATTGTTCCAGAGAAAAGCCATCTTTTTTCACGGTAATATGAGTCTTTCTTTTTTTTTTTCACCGTGCAATTTCATTTTGAGAAACAGACACTGAAGGTTAAATGTGCTATATAGGTTGTCAAAATACGAGAGAAAATTCAGTATGTGAAACAGATATATTGATAACGTCTCTTCTCACAGTTATCATTGTTTTGATAATGCTTCATCTCAACTTTTTTTTTTTTATCTTTCTGGATGATTATGCAAAACAGAATATAGTTCTAATTATCACAGACACATGAGCTGCTGTGTTTCACTCACGTTATAAAGCAGTCGTAGCCACACCATCAACACAAGTTCTCCCTTCACATCCAACATCCACATTTCTGTGCAGCTTTTTAAAGAAACCAATGACAATCCAATTTACAACATGTTTACAGTGTGTGTCATAAACCAGCTTACAGTTTACATTTATTCTCTAATTTAGTGCTCTGCGTGTAGTGAATCTACCACATGCTACTCTTCTAAATATTTTGGTCCAAATGTGATTTTGTTTGATAGAATGACAATAAGCGGTATTAAAGGGAGGCGGATGATTCCCAGACGTCTGGGGTGCTCTGACATTTACTTGAAACACAATTAAAGCCCAGAGTTATGGCTTCTTTAGGTTTCCATGCTCCCTTTTGATCCCATGGTGCCCCTCTCTCCTGCCGTGGATTATGGACCAAACAGGCATTTGAGGAAAGGCCAGACCCGTCCAAATGGGGGAACAGAGGCTCCGCCGGCCTCGGGGAAGGCTTCGATATGACCGCGACAAATCTCAAAGTTGGAGTGGATGCCCTTCGAACACATCGTTCCGTTCTTGGTAATAATCCTGAAAATAACACAATAAACTATGCGCAATTGATCTAATGGCGAACTATGAGGAGGCGTCTCGGTTCTAAAGTTGGACTCAGAGATGTGTCATTACTCGAGTCGGTATAATTTGACCCCGGCCTCATTCCCATCGCTCTAAACTTTCATCAGCTCCCAGATGTTGTCTGCAGTCCTCATTGATTGGGCTTCGAGTCCCCACCTCTCTGGAGAAATACCCCCAGCTCAGGAGGATTTACTATTGATCCCCACTTCCTGCGGGGTGATATACCTTCATCCACACACTCATTCACTCGCAAGGTGTGCAGCGCAGATATACGCCGGATATTAGGACAAAACACATACACTGACAGAAAGTTTTTCCCTGCGAGGCGACTCAGGAAGAGCTGACCTCTCATTCAAAAGTGAAACACCTCAATTTAGATTCTCTCCGCTCTGATCGATGAGTCTTTATGTTGCTCTGCCCTTTACAGTATTGTACTACCGAGCTCTTTATTACTTTAATGCCTTTCCAGTGATGTCATCCTGAGGTCATCCTCCGAAACACAGGCTGTCAGTGGCGTTTTGATTGGCAGAGGCACTGTCGAGGCTCGGCCAATGGCGGCCCGGTGTGGCAGTTGGTTGTCATGAGCGTGGGCAGGCTGGGGAGGGGCTTCGTTAGCACCTCAGCCATGCAATGGAATCAATATCTGCCCCCCGAGGCGGTGCTGTGTTCCCTCGGCCAGCCGGGGAGAGGAAGACAGCAATGCTCACACTCACCCCACAGCTCCAACACTACAGCTCACAGCCGCTAAATGAGGGGGTGGGGGGGGGGCGGGCGGGGGCTGAGGAGAGAAGACAGAGCAGTCAAACATTTCAGGGCCCGCCATTCCAGAGTAATGAAGCATAGCAAGAGAATATACCTCTGCAACATTTGATAAAGATGGGCTGACACACCAGTCCAAATAGGTTCCTCTGTACGGCGGCACATGTCTATCCATCACCACTCTGCATTACAGACAGGAAGAAAGGCAGGGAGGGGGGCGGCGGCAAAGGGGAAGGGTGCAAATAGACAGCAAAAAGAGAGTAAAATTGACTGACAGTGAGAGAACAGGTGGGGAGTCAAGGGTGGATATAGAGAGATAGGGTGAGAGGGAGGGAGTCGGCGTATCCTTGGCAGCTGGTGGATCCTATCAAGGCCGATTGGTTGGTGAATGAGGCTCGGGAGGCCCGTGTCCTTGTACCCACCGGTTTGTTTTCCGCTCACTCCCTCACTCCACTCCTGCAGCGAAAGACAATAAAGAAGCGAATGAGTAAACGTTGCACATTTTACATCCTCATCATCCCTGCACTCTGTCTCTCCATCTGTTACTCGCTCGCCAGCGCCATAAAAAAGAAGAGTAGAATGAAGGAAAAAGAGACGATGGTTTTCTTTTGTACCTGGAGTCATACAGTCGTACAGTAATGCGGCGTTCAGAAAGTTTTAGACAGGATAAGATGTGAACGTGAACCTGAAAAGCCCTGAAATTGGACGAAACGACGTCTTTTTGGAGCTAAAACTGAATCATGCAACAGGGGAATGAAACGTGTCTGACCTCATGCAACGCAGAACACAGCAAAGCACGTTATTTAAAGAAATCCTAACTGGCATATTTTACTCCTGACGTATTAAACCAGCATCTTTTCACACTCATAAGGATTCATCGTCAGGCCTGAAACCAATCATAACAGTTCAGTCCTTTAATATTTGACTTTTAACATAATCTACCTTTGATCTGGAAGACGATACGATCGAACCATCCACCTTCTGACCCTTATTTCTTGTAGTTTTTCATCATCATCGTGACAAAAGTGGTCATCCTTCTTCTAAGTCTGACCTAATAGAACCCAAAACAGCGCAACTGTTTTGTTTTTTTAAAGAAATCCTAACAGGTATTTTTCACACCTGACGTATTAAACCAGCATCTTTTCACACTCATAAAGATCTGCCTTCAGGTTTGAAACCGATCCGTTTTTCCGTATTTCACTTTTAACATAATCTACTTCCGATCCAGAAGAGGATCCAATCGAAACATTCATCTTCTGACTCTTGTTTCTTTTGGTTTATCATCATCATTGTCATCGTGGCAGAAAGTAGTCATCCTTATTCAAAGTCTAATTTGCAAAATTTGTAAAAAAAAACAAAAACATCCTCAGTACGACTTCAGATCAAGACTCGCGTCCTTTTTAAGGAGGACTTTTTGTTGCAGAGTCATTCACTTGCTCGTGGCTGTGTTCTCCATCACTGCACAGTTGTAAATACTAAGTCTTGAAAGCTAGAAATTCCAACACCTGGCCAAATAATTGTCGAGTCAGTTGATATTGATCAACAGCCGTAACAAGCCCCCGCTGACATATCACGGTTATTTTGTGCTATTGGACAGTAGAAACTTTTCTTTTTGCTCCTTTCAGCAAATTTATTCTTTTGGAAAGTGTGTTACTTGGAACCATGTTAACAGTAAGACACAAAGAGAGAGGAGAGACAAATACAACAAATAAGCCTTGCCATAACATAACACAACATGGCTGTGCGTCGTCCCCAGGAGGTTGTATACCGAGGCCCGCTGCCTGCTGGCCGGCCAGGTACGCCGCTCTGCTCTCAAGTCTTTGGGTGATTAATGAAATCTTAACGGCAGGCCAGACACAAATATTCATCACCTGGCTGCCCCTATTGTAATGCATGTGGAGAAGCCGGAGCGTGACAGAGGAGTGGGGAGACGAGAGCCGGCCCAGAGACAAAACACAACATGGGGCACAGGGATTATTACCAGGCCCACGGAAACAACGCTTTTTGTTCTCCTCAACAAAATGGAGGCATGTGATTTATGGACAGCCAGCATCTGTTTGGAGCAAGGGGAGACACAGATTCATGTCTGCTATTATGGGCTGTCCGTGTTACCGGGGTGAGAATTTGAAGGGGGGGGTGCGAGGGCTCGCTGGGTCGGTAGGGGGTGGTTGCAGCCGTTAAGAGCAAGACCTTCTGGGAAAGTACACAGTGTCAATTCCTTGTCGTACTGTGAATCTGTGACATTGTAGTGTGTGGGTGAGGTGTTGTATTACATTGTATATCACAAACAGATGTAGGCCTACGAGCCACCCGGGGGTGGTTTTGGAAAGACTCAAGTGTTTGGTGGGTGGGACTGAGAGCGAGACGCACAAAAAAAAGTTTGATACACCAACTGATAATGTGTTACCGCGGAAAAGCGCAAGGGAGGATGAAATCTATTGTATCATCACTCCTCGCAATAAATACAGCTTTGTGAGCAAGACTGATATGATCATTTTGATTTACGACGCGGACGCAACACTTCCAGGATTCCCGGCGACTGCGAGTGCGAGCTGTGCGAGTCGATTCTAGTGTGTTGGAGAGGGACAAAGAGACATGCATAAATACAAAGAGAAGGAATGAAATAGCCAGGCGGCGGAAGTGAGACAGAGTGCAGTCGACAGTGAGGGAGATTGTGTGTCGGTGTGTGCAGTGTAGCATTGACTCCTGCATGCTCCCAGTGATAGATAGTGTCAGGTTAGGCTGCTCAGTGGCAGGTCTCACACTGTCAATGCTATGGCTGTGGGGAGAGCAGGGGCCTGAAATGTTTTAACACCCATCGCTGATCCCTGTCAACATACACACTAACACACATGACATCAGGCGGCGCGGCGATACACGCTGTGTATATGTGCGCCTGAGTGTGTACTTCCTGTGTACGCGACCGTCGGTGCTTGTGAATGCGCACATCAGCGCACACTTCACATTCTTTTGTGCATAGCATCATCTTGTCTCGTCCCTCCTCCTGCAAGAAATAAAAAAATACTTAACATCTCCGAATCACAGCCTTAGAAAACAATTATACCAGCCCAGTTTTTTTTTTTTTTGTTTTTTTTTGTTTTGTAAGGATCTTTTTTTTTTCCTCCAGGCAGCAACAGAGAGAAAAAAGGCCCTCATTGTTCCATTGTTCACATTGTGTCATTCTTTGCTTTGGAACAGCGATTGTTTGCTGCACAGTTAGGAACACAATGGTGTTCACATAAAAATGAGCCACTTAGCTCTCACACTAAATTAGCGCTGCAGAGGAGAGTCAGCCTTTCCAAATTCGCTTATTCACATTTTCCGCTCCTTACCAGCCCTATAAAACCAGCCGCTTCTGCTGAGGTGGACAGAAACGGTGACAGCCGGAGCATACACTGTATCTGTATCCTCTGTTTTGATAGAGTAAGAAAAGAGATATTCAATTAGGCTATATAGGAAGAATTGTATTATCGTTCGCCATAATCGCTTGGAATCAAAATCAATAGCCTGTTGCAAATAATATCTTCAAACAAAAAACCATAGGTGACTCCGTACCCATAAATGCAGACATGTGCAGTGCACTGCATGTAGCGCTGGAGGGTAGAGTGTGTGCTTTGACATATATGCCTCCAGTGGGAAATCCGTTGTGTTTCCATGTGAGTCCTAAGCTCACTTTTGCTGTAAATCTAACATACCAAGTATATGTTTCCCCCCACTTGCATAGCAAAAGATGGCATGTTGCACCTCTGCAGCTTTAAATCTGAAAAGTGGCCGTGAGGTGCTCGTGGTGACGAGTGACTGGAAAGTATTGTGTCATCTGCAAAGAAAAAAATGGTGCACAGGAGTGGGTGATTTTTCCATGCGCTGTTAAAAAATAGTTTTGCATGGGTGCCTTTGCTCTGCTGTTAGTAAAACACGTCTTGGAGCCCTCCTGCTGCCGTGACCAAGAATGAAGTACTCTCTTGGGCCAGACAAAATCAATTCCTCACTTGGGCAAATTTCCTCCTTCCCGGTTTTTTTCTGTCCCGCTATTTGTTTTTAATGCTGGCATAGACTTATGTGTTGGGGAAGGCAGTTATGCCAAACAGTATAAAGTACAGCCCCTGACAAACATTCCGAACGCCATTGAACTTTCATTCATTCCGGGGGTGTCAGCCTCAACTTTCCAAGGCTTTGTTATGAGAAGGTGGTGTTGTGAATTCCACCGTTCCTCAAATGTGGCATGCACCTTTTTAGAAAATACACATCTATCTGTGCCTTTCCAAAGCCTGCATTTATCACTGAGATCTGTTTATTTGAATGATGCTCTGGATGAATTACCTAAGCCGCTACATGCACAGCATTTACAATACATCATAGTTTTTTCCTGTGGGAAATCAGTCAGTGACTCGGTTCCCAACATCCCCATTAAATCATGTATAATCCTGCCGTTACTACCCAACACTTATCCCTAAGCACAACACTTGTGTTGTTAATTGATGTTGCTCAGTCAAGTTATACATGTAGTAGTTTCTAACATGAAATGAAGTGAATTATAGATGCAAACAAACACAGAAACATGCAGTTTTTTACTCGTCTTTGTGAATCCGTCGATTGAACTGAGCGGCACTTATTGGAAATCTTTCGCACGTCATTTTATCGAGTTACGACTGAGTGATATAAATGATAAAGATGCCAGGTTGTAAGCTGTAGATGTGAAATACGGACTTGGACACTGGTAAAGGAGGCACCTCTTTCTGATAACATAAAAATCCCCTTGTGTGCAATCATCTGTGTTTTTGGCTTGAGCCGGTTTCACACGGTTTTGGGCTCCTCCTCCTCTCTTTCTGCGCCGACCCGGGGTGATTTCCATGAGAATCAACGTGGTGATTAATCACAGTGTTCCTCCACTCCCAGATGTCATTCAGGGCCTTTTAAAGACATCAGCGCTCTGTGATGTTTATGGGAGGAGAGAGATATGAGCTTGGCAGGCCGGCCCACAGACCCTTGTACGATGTCCCAGTGGGACACTCATACAGTCAGAGTTACTACTGTCCTGGATCGTCCCACATCCAGCCCAACGTCCTCCTCCAGAGACAGAAGCAATCAAAGCCAGACCTGAACGACAGCTGTACTCAATTCATGATCGCCTTTATTCGACGGCTCCCACACACGCAGACTTCCTGTTTATGGGAAACTTGTCTCTAACATTAGTCACTTCAAGTTACGGCATTTTTATTTACTTTTAAAACATTCTTTCAGTCTCATCTCGTGTCTTAATGGGTCTGTATGTAGTGTTTCTACTTTGGATCAGAGCTGAAATGATTAACAGATTAATTGGCTTCAATCAAAAATTTTCCTCAAATCGAAGCTTTGTTTCCTTAATTTTTTCCATTGTTGTGTTTCACACGGATCCTTATTGTGACGCCAGGATCAACACACAGCTGTACGGTAGTTCCATCTTAAATTGTTACTAAGTTGTATATCTATAGATATAGATATTTTTATATATGCTTTTTCACATTGGTAAAACCAGAGTGACGTCTAATTATCACTAATCCATTAGTCTTTCCGTGCTTCTGCACCTGAATCACTTCCTTCACGATGAACACCTTCGACGATGACCCACAATGCACTTCATGACAAACTTTCCGAAAAGGCCTGAGTGACGTTTGAGTTTGTTCTGTGAACAAACGGACTGTGTTTAAGATGGAGTCATCTACGAACATGTTCAACACGAGGGGAGGGATTCAGGTGCAGAAGCACAGAGAGACCTATGGATTAGAGAGAATTAGGTTTTACACATTTGAAAAAACACTGTTGATGAAAATCATCTGCTGCTTTAAATTCTCATTTGTGTTTATAATAAAGTTCTGCTAAAGATGCCAATATATTGGATTATAGAGATATGGAGTGAAGTGATAGGCTGGGTTATTTATGTGACCACTAGAGGGAGTAGTGAGTCACTGTCAGTAACACCAAGGCCGAGCTGAGGATGAGAACCAGAAAGAAACAACTGTCAGAATCAAAGAACAGAAGTGATAAAAGTAGAGTGGTGGTTTTCTCCACTGGACTCAGCTGTAAATATATGGAGTTGGATGGAAATGTCAGTGTTTCTTCTACACGGGTCAGTTTGACTCTGAGGCTTATGAAGGTATTAAGTTATTATGGGATGTTCTTATCGCTGCTCAGTTTCCGTTTGTTGATCCGTGGTTCAGACTAAACTGTGACAGTTCTGACCTTGTTTGTTGGATTAAAACAGATCTTTAGTTCAGTTACAGACGACACAAACCAACAGAAAACAGAGGAGATAAGTGGTTTTACTGTTTTCAGTCTGAAAACAGAGCTAAGCTAACAGAGCTAAGCTAACAGAGCTAAGCTAACAGAGCTCTAATGTAATTTATCAGCTGATGCAGCGCGTCAACATAATCAGACACAGTGTTATTTTATTCATTGTTAAAATAAGTGTCTGTTTTAGTTTTGATTCAACTTGATGATTCCATCAAACAGATGAAACTATGACTTTTATCCTTTAGATAAATGTTCTGTATTTATCCCAAACTGACTGACTCAGGCTGTGGATACATAGGGTTGGTTCGTTGGTGGTTTTGGTCGTCCTAGGTGTGTTCTGGTACCAGACTGACCCCTGCTGCTCAGAGCTGGAATATCACTATGACACAGAACCACTTTAACTCGAATCTTCAATTATAAACGGCTTCCTAGTGCTTGTAAATGTAATGACATTAATGTTAGAGTACCAGGTTTACTCATCTGTGAGTGAATAAAAGGCTCTCAGGTCAGTTACAGTTCAGAAGTCAGTCTTAAAGACAGAAACACAACAAATCATCCAGTAGTAAGCACTCGGTGACAGACGGAAGCAAAAACTCCCTTTAATGCAAGAAACACAACTTCAGCCTGTGTGTGTGTGTGTGTGTGTGTGCGTGTGTGTGTGTGTGTGTGTGTGCGCGCACGTACATACAATCGTTTGTTACCATCACGTTTTACGTCCTGTATTGTCTCTACTCTACTGAAGGAAACGTGTGGTTACGTAATAGAATTGAAAGTTAATTTGATTTAAGGCAGTTTGAATGATTATAAAAAATTAAAGCTAATTGACTGTTTTTAAGGTTATTTTGCAGCGGAGAAAAGTTTCTATCAATAGCACGTCAGATAAACGGTTAATGATCCTGTATTTTGTGACTTCTTCCATCCAATGCAGGCACAAATGAGGACAACAAATGCGAGAAATTCCCCTGCGTGAAGTGAGCTAAAAGGTTAAGAATCCCAGTTTTAACAGGTCCCTGATAATGAAAGGGAGAGCACAGGCTTCAAGTGACGTGTGAGTGAAGGTGGTGGGTGGAGGGTGAGCTCGCTTTAAAGAGTCTGGTGGAGTCAAAGACGTGTTAATAAACAGTTATGGAGAGC
>JAPTYQ010000009.1:29251420-29263097 GCA_029814465.1 Ostorhinchus cyanosoma
AGGCTGCTCAGGACCATCACACACAACAACTGTGCCCTTCAAACTCTTATTATTATATTTGACCCCCCCCCACACACACACACCCACACCCACACACACACGTATTTCTACGTCAGTGACAGTGTAATGACCTGAACTCTTCGAAGGTGTGACATGTGTTCCTCCACTTGGCTCCGAAGCTTCGGCGGGACTTGGAAAATGGCACCGTAATGATCCATCATGAAGGTCACCAGTTTGGTGGACAGCAGCTCGTCCAGGTCCATGTCGTCCACTGAGCTGAGGACGCAGTGTGAGAACATCTGGATCATCTGGACAGACGGAACACAGCGCCCATCAGAACCTCATCACATACACTACGTCGAAGTCAGGTTTATTTTACAGCACATTTAAAACAACGCAAAGGCCCCAAAGCGCTGATAAAGATAAAATACAGCAAGTAAAATGAGAAGAAATATAAGATCTACTGAAACTGATAAAAACAGACACACATTAATAGGATAAAAAGCAGAAAGTAAAACAAATCAAAGTCACACACTTGTATTAACTCCTGAGACCCAGGAAGGTGAAAGTTTGGGCTTTTTTACATTCAATAATTACCTTGATTGGAAACAGCATGAAGCAACAGTTTTCCAGATTAATTTTTTCTTTTTTTTTTTAAAGGAATGTCCTTGGCAGTGGACAGCGATTTTGTTTTTATAAGTAAAGCTGTGAAACTCTTGTCCACTAAAGAAGGTAAGAATCCATTGCTGGGTCTTGTTGTCAGTTAAAAAAGGGACATTTTTAAGAGATTTAAAATGTTCATTGGACTGAAAAAAAATACCCTGATAATAAACTAACTAAAACCTCTGCAGAGTTTATGTACAAAGATGGAGCCTCAGACCGTTCGTCTATGACAGCGGTGTTCAACCTGTAGCTCCAGGACCACATCTGGGCCCTTTTCCAGTGAATCATCACTTCTTTTGTTTAATTTAACCTTTTTTTAAACCAGATTTTGCCATTTTTATCACAAGCATAAGGTCATTCTGAAGTCATGCAGTTGTAAAAAAATGTAGCCGATACTCCAAATGAATAAAAAACTAGAAGTAATAGTAGTAAAAATAGACTTTTTTTGCTTTTTTAACACTGACAGTATTCACCTGTATATTAAAATACAAAGGAAGCCTTCATCAGTCAGTTTCACAATAATGAAAACTGTCACGGTTTTCTTTAGGGTAGTTCTGTCATTTCTTTGCAATTCTGTAAATGCACTGAAACTTTAATTTATTTATTAAACACTATTAAAATCATACAGAAATGAGGTCAAGTAGCCAAACGTGAACGGCAGATGATAACAGGAAGTTTGATTCTAGTCACTATAGTGCAAAATCTGATAACGGACTGAAACGTCTGAACCAGGGTTTCCGATTATCCCATTTCTTAGGTGCACGTGAACACATCAGATTTGATTATTACTATTTTCTGACTTTTCTGGTCACATAAACAGCCTCAGCGTGTGCGTTTACTCTTCATCAGTGTCAGTTATTCTCCCGTTTACTTCGAGCAGAGCTTGAGGGGACGGTGGTTCTTATATAATGGTGTGTACCAGCGTGCGGGTGGGGATGGTGTCGTTGAGTGGAGGCAGGTGGGGGTTCTGGCAGACCCGGGCCATGAGGCGCAGCAGGAGCTGGAGGCGTCTCCGGTTGGGGGGGGGCAGTAACAGACAGCTGACACGCAGAGCCTCAGTGGCTGCCTCCTGATCCTGCAGCAGACCTGCAATAAACAAACCAGGACAGAAGGACTGTCTGAGGACCCACTCGGAAAACGTTCATCTGCAGCAGCGGCTCACAGACGACTCACTGAGGATGTTGACAAAGACGTCATACAGATGAAACGTCAGCAGCGGCTGTTTGAGTCTGTGGAAGTAGTCGGCCACCGTCCTCAGGACATCCCTCTCAAACCCCGGGTACACGGGCTGTTTGGACCCGTTACCGTTGGGCCCTGGGCGGAAAAACAGGCAGTTACAAGAGCTCTGTGAACTGGAACCACAGTAAGTAACAGGTAAAGCACAGTCAGTCCTAAATGTATGAAGGGAAATGAGTAAAAATATTACAATACTTTTGTGACTGGATGATACTTTATTAACCCTTAAAGACCTAAACCATCCACTGATCTAAACTGTTCAATCCATGTCAATAATTGGTGTAAATACAGTTCTTCATCGTTTCATGGTCATCAGATATGACCATATTTGGACATTCAGAGGCTCTGTTGTTACCATGGGAACACTGTCATCTTCTACAACATTGATTCTCCAGTAAAACCCATGGAGTTGGATCAATGACAGTGGATGGACACAGTTCAGGACAGACTGGACTGAAAAACACACTGTTTATTCAGTTTTGTGATATAATAACCCTTAACTTTACTCTGAGTTTTAATGAACATCTACATGATCATTGAATTAAATATAGAAAAATACAAGATTTTCATTAAAAAAGTGCAAAACAGAGGATAATATTTTAATAAATGGTGATAAATCACGAAAGGTTCAATTCATGTGGGAACTGACACAAAAGTATCTCTG
Organism: Ostorhinchus cyanosoma; assembly: GCA_029814465.1. Classification (NCBI taxonomy): domain Eukaryota; kingdom Metazoa; phylum Chordata; class Actinopteri; order Kurtiformes; family Apogonidae; genus Ostorhinchus; species Ostorhinchus cyanosoma. The sequence goes on from JAPTYQ010000009.1 coordinate 29,253,984, forward strand.
GGTCGTTATGGGTTAAAGTTTGTAAATGTAGAGTTTGGACCAAAAGTACGTCTGTCAGAAAAGTAGTACTTACAGTTGGCGAGACATTTCATAGCTGATATAACCCAATAAGGCATGTCCTCTGAAAAAGGGACAGATGACAGTAAAAACATGCACATATGTTACACCAGAGAATCGTGGGTTCAGTTTGGTAGAAATGCTTCGTACCTGCTTTATTTTCCAGTACGACGATGCCTGTTTTATTAACACTGAACACATTGTGAACAATATGTTTACCGTTGACGAGTTCTGGGTTTAAGACGCCTTCCAGAGTCTTCAGGCCCAGGGCGCCCTGTAAACTAAAAGAAGAAGGAATGATAGATAGATAAATAAATGCATTTACAGACTCTTATTAAAACAGTCAGTGTTTCCAGGTCCACGTACTGGGCCACTGTCATGGACTTCCAGATGTGATCCACTTGTTTCGGAGTGACCTCCTTCCTGCGTATCAGTTTGCATTCATGTACGTCGCCGATAGCAACGCTGTGTCTTTTATTCCACAGGTCTGACGTCTGAGCAAAAAGAGAAAATCGTATTGAACAGAAGTTTGTTTTATCTAAAACTGACAAACTTAAAATCCAACAGCCTTATCATTCCCATTTGAAAACTTTTTAAGCAAATAAGATTTTTAGTCTGTTTTATATGATTATGGATGCAGAATGTGCTCAACAGGAATGTCAAACATGAGGCCCGTGGGCCAAAACCAGTCCACCAAAGGTTCCAGTCTGGCCCGTGGATGAAAAAAAGTGCACAAATTACACTGATGATATTCACAGTCAAGGGTTTTAAACTCGTTTTAGTTCAGGTTCCACATACAGAACAATATGATCTAACGTAAAATAACATAATAACCAATAAGTCGTCAATCACCAATAAGACTCCAAATGTTCTTCTTTGTTTAATGTGGGGAAAAAAAATTACATTATGAAAATATTGATATTCACACAATTTTCTTTAACAAACAAATGTGAACAACCTGAAATCTCTACTATAAATGAAAGTTAAATTTTAACAATATTCTGCCGGTTATTAAATGTTTTGTGCCTTTGTAGATCTGATCTGCAATCTGCATATAGAAATGTATAAAAAGTAAAGATTGAGACACAATGTTAACATTACACTTATTTTTCAGGTTATTCACATCTTTTTGGTTTGAATAGTTTGTAAATATTTTCATAATGTCATATAATTTGTCATTACTTCTAGGTTATCATCCTATAATTTGACTGGTCTGACCCAGTTGAGATCATATTGGACTGAATGTGGAATCTGAACTAAAGTGATTTTGAGGTCCCTGCTGTAAAAGGATCCTTATCTTGTCGGTCTCTTCGTGGAGTTTGCATGTATACTCGCGCATTCACGTCACAGCATCAGTTGAAACACAGTAAAGTGTCTCCGTCACGTTCTCACCAGGACAGACTTCACAGGAGCCATGTTTTCCTGCAGCGGTAATTCTTCATAATCATCCCAGCGGATGAGTCGGGGTAAGTCTCCGCCGTCTCGCAACAACGACTTTGTAGGAAACGACTTGAGGGGAGACTGTGTGGGGAACCTGGAGGGAAAGATAAGAGCCCCGGGATGAGCCCAAGGGGAAAATGACAAAGGCTAAAACCTGGAACCAGTGACAGTCTGGAGAATGAGCAGAGGAAAACCAGAGGGAGGCGCCTTTTAGTGCAGAATGAGAGGAGAAAGTAGAACTCTGTCTAACTCAGAGGTGTCAAACATGTGGCCCGTGGGCCAAAAAAGTTCCAATCAGGCCCATGATTTGTAAATGTAAATATTTTCATTATCTACCATAATTAACTGGAGTTTTTTGCACTAAAACAAAGAGAACATTTTGGAGTTGTCATTATTTATAGGTTATGGTTGTATTTGAGATCCTGAACTAAAGTGAGTTTGCCATCCCAGGTTTAACTGAACGCTCCGCTCTTCTCATTCATCCCTGACGTCGTCTCTGTCCCATCATCCTGTGAGTGTTTCTGCGCTGTCGTACCTGTACAGATGACCACTGTCCTCAAAGTCCTCGGTCCCGTGACGCCCCTTGATGTCTTCAATGACGTGGGCTTTCAGAAACTTCCTGAGCAGCTGCAGAGTCTGGTAGCGAGTGACCTCCGGCCCAAAGTTGTAGTTTTTGCGCAGCAGTTCATGCAGAAAATCCACAGCCTCGGATCCTGTGAAACTGCAGTCATAGTAACGGAAGTGTGCCCAGTGGCGCCTCAGCGGCATCCCTCCGCGGAACAGTTTGATGGTTTCATTCCACTGCAATGCAGAGAGAGAACGTGCACAGTGAGAACTGATCCACATAACAGATCTGTTCCACAAATGCATTAAGCTGCAGGTGGTAACAGATACTGGAGGACAACATGAACTGTCATCATGATCCTTCCAACAGGTCGATGGAAACCTTCAGCTACAGCAGGTCAAGGTCACACTCATATTTATCACAGAACTGGTGAAAGACAGACAGCATTTTGCACCAGCTACTTTTAATGGGGTTGTTAGGAGTTAGTTGATCATCATCATTATGGTTTAATGATGTTAGATGAAGCATTTCATACAATAATGAACTACCGGGCTGTTGGTAAAAAAGCTGACAGCTGTTCTGAGCTTTCTCCTCCCAAACTCAATGACTGATCTGGATCATATAACCTTTTGACATATTGCACTATTTGAAGACGTGACATTAGTCTCTGTAGCTCATTTACCACGTCCATCTAATACACAGTTTTTCAACCTTGCTAGCTACTAAATGTGTCTAAAATTAACCTGGATTTGAAACAGAGGATAGAAACTATTACAGGATCAAAAACTAATTAATTTTAGGGGGAAAAAAAGTCTCCTTTTTGAAGGTCTAGGGTCGACAGAAATTTGTGATGTTAAAATGGAGTCAGAGACATAAAAGGTTGGAACCACTGGTGTAACATGTTTCAGTGAATGCAGCAGTCTGCTTATTGGTTCACACAGATATTTGTTAAATCCTGTTGAATTTGTGCTCGTAATGTGCAAATTGAAAATGAAATACAAACAGCTGAACGGAAATGTACCTAGCAGTTCCACTGTTTTTGGCTCAGTCTGCACCGACAGTAGCTCTCACCATTCATTCATTCATTTATATAACAAATTTCAGAAGAAAATATCATATGAATCAAAGAGAAACTGCATCATGTAATACTGTATTGTATTAAAACATCAAGGCTTTTAATAACAACCTCTCTACTATCTTCTAACAATAACATGCAGGTATCATGCAACAAATCCAACATTAACCCTTTGTTAATGTCCTCCTTGCATAAAAATACATGGAAATGAAAAGATCTGGGTTACACCAAAGAAAGACAGGACAGTTAGGTTACAGAAGGTCTTTAAAACCAAACATATTGTTGATTTTACAGAAATAATACCTCTCAAACATTGGCTGGTGTGAATGATGAAAAAAGTAAAATGATATTGATGTGAAATCTAAAAGAAAAACATTGTAAAGGTCCAGATACTCCAAACCACAATGAGAAGAGATGGTAAAGGTCTTTCATTGGAGGAAAAATGGAAAAATAATTCAATGCAGCTGCCTGCTGCGCTGAATTCAACCTTCTATCTTTGTTACTGGTTTGTTTAAAGGAAACAGGTCTGATTTAACCTGTCCGTGCAGAAAAAGCACAAAGGTGTAACTGATGACATCCATTACAGCCTGTACAGGAGACCAGTCACACATTATTCATCATTTACAGCTAATCTTTTCATAAAAAGAGGCTCAACCTGCAAACACCAAACCATGGACTCCATGTAAAAAAAAAGATGAACATAAACAGTGAATATCAACTGACTTTATGTTAGATAATGTGTTGAATAATGGATGAGTTATTTGTTAGACACAGACCTGATATGAGAGAAAAAAGTTTGATCAAATTCTGACATGGACAAGAAAATCTAACAGTGACATGAACTTTGATTAACTCACCTATAACCTCTGGCTAATTTTATAATATACTACTGCAGGCTAACAGCTTTAAAGGGCACAATTTTGCTTTAACAACAATATACATTAAGTGGGCCTTTTCTTAAAAAGTTCTTGTCAGTAATGACTCCTCAGGTAATCCAAAATGTATTTTCTTTTTTATTATCTTTGACGTTAGCATTAGCATCAATTGTGCCAACATGTAAATATCTGAACTTCCAGCCAATTACAGGGTTAAATAACTTCTGGAAACCAACTAAAACAGGAAACGTTTTCACATTATTCAGGTGTAAAGCTGGTGTGTTAAACATCAACCTGTCCATAAGTTATCCCTGAATAAACTTTAAGCTAGTTTAGCTTCTTATAATTGTAATTAACGCATTCCTTCACTTTAAATCAACCCGTTATTTCCTTCATTAAAAGTTCAAACTCACCAGCTTCGTGGCCCGGTACGGACCCGGACCGATGACTTTACCTTCCATCCGGACGCAAAAGCTCCACCTCATGCATTAAACCATTAAGTTAAATACGTTTTACCAGAGTTTGATCAGAGTTTTGTCCGTGTTGTAGAAGTTTCCAGCTACAGATGTCAACACGTAGACGTTAATGCCAACTTTGAATTTCTGCGTCAGCTCTTCCGGACGACGTGATTGGCGGAAGTTGGTCATGTGACACGCTGCGTCATGAATACGTAGTGGCGTCCGATGCGTCAGCTTCAAACGTGACGTTGAACCTTTGACAGGAAGAGTGTAATTCAAATCAATTACAAACTCAGAATAACTGATCTCAAAATTTATTAGAACATCACTGAAGATTTGAAGAAGAAAAACAATAGATTATTAAAAACTATTAAATTACGTCATGAGTTTAAATTGAATGTGTGGCCGACCCGAGTGTTGTTGATTTATCATTGTCTTTTTTTGATTGTTTTGTTCTTGTCTCTTCTTTCATAGATCTGATCTATAAACGTGTCAGGTGAATCTATCTTTTTATTGTGTTTAGTTTGTATGTTTAAGAATTGTTCATAAAACCTTCTGAAAATAAATAAATAGAAAATTACACAGACTTTGATCATATTAAATTAAACAGACTTTTATTAAATGAAAGTAATGTATAGGTGCTTTGTATATTTTATTTATGTATTTTCATTTATTTATTTTTGTTTATTCTCACTGAGGAAACTTTAAGCTACAATAAATATAATAAATAAATGAGTCATGACATTAATGCACCAATGTCATTAATCTCAGAGTAAGATAAATGAGAAAGTCCAGAAAACTGCATCCAGACAAACAAAAAATAAAATAAAATACCACACCAAACCAAAACATACACAGCACTTAAGTAGAATAAAAAAAAATAGAATGATCAAGGAAAATTAAGTAAATCAAAAAAATTAAATTAAAAATTCAGACACTACTTTTGATTTTTACATGAAACTGGGTGGGATTTCTGACATTTGGGTTCATTTGAACACAATCATGCACCACAGTAACACTAGGCTCTTTACCATTGACCCCCAAATTGCGTGAATATAACCTGCACATAAAAATTGGCTTAATGGAAAAGCCACAAGTTCACCCAAACTCTTGTTTTTTGATGAAAACTTTTTGCACTAGTAAGAGGTGGTTTTTCAGGTGTAGCAAAATTGGTACATCACGCAAAACTGCAAAGGAAAAACCTTTTTAGTAAGTAAGTAAGTACGTAAGTAAGTACAATTTATTTATAAAGCACTTTTCACAGATAAAAATCACAAAGTGCTTTACATAAAATGGGTACAATAAAACAAAATAAGAGCATTTCATAAAATAAGTAAAAAGGATGAATTCATCAACCAAAAGCTTTCCTAAATTCAAATATCTTGAGCTGCTTTTTAAAAGAGTCCTCGGAGTCGACCAGACGGAGGGACAGGGGCAGGTCCTTCCAGAGTCTGGGAGCTCCAGCCTGAAAGGACAGATCTCCCCGGTTTTAAAATGGGTCTTTGGGACCTTCAGGAGGCTCTGGCCTGAAGACCTCAGGGTGCGCCCAGAAGAGCAGCAGCACAATAGGTTGGCAATATATTGGGGGACCTGACCATGCAACGCCCAGAAATTCAAGACTAAAATTTTAAAATCGACATGAAATTTGTCTGGAGTTTTTGCACAACTAGAGTCACATGAATTTTAAAAAATGGATGTTGAAACAAGAGAGGAAGAAGGGTTTAAAGAAATATGGTGCAGTACGTGTGGACACACCAGGAAACGCAATCATTTTAGAATTGAGTAGGAGATCGAGGGGTAAGGAGCATTCTAGATTCAAAACAACAGAAATGCAAGCATTTTCCAGGACCTACAGGGCAATAAAAGAGAAATAGAATATATCTGTCAATCAACGTGATATATATGTTTGTCAAATGTTTATGGAATGACTTCTCATGACATCTTGTGATACTAAATAAACACAATATCGCATTTGTGACAATGGAAAAACTGACACTATACACTTTTGTTTTTTTGACATTTAGTAAATATCGGTGAAGTTTTGTGCAGATGTCAAATGGAAAAGTGACTTTTGTCAAGAACACAGTTTGGAAGAATAAACAAAAAAATCCAACTAAGTCCAGGTGAGTTATTGTGATACTGTACAAAAATTGCATCGCCACAATAAAAGTATCTGTAATTAAAGGTGAAGGCAGTTTAGGAGTTTATGTTCCAAAAGATAATTTTAGCATCAATAGTCAAAACATGTTTAATTCAGTCAGACCCTATTTTAATTTGAGTTTCTGACATTAGACTTAGCTCACCTGTACTTCTGACATCATCAGGTCATCCTGGTACATTTATATTCTGTCTTTGTATTTGAACGAGAGCAGAAACTGCAGAGAGAACATGTGCATCTTCAAACCCTGACATTTTTTCCTCAGATTTCTTCTGCAGCTTTAGGTCAACACCTGCTCATTTTGGCTGCAGACATTAACACAACCTGACAAAAAGCCTAAATCACAGCACAGCCTTTAATTTTCTACATGTGGTGAAATTAAACATTAGAATTTCTGTCCAGATACAAATGACATCAGATTAAGCTGTTTTTTTCTTTTTTTTTCAGTGTTCTGTTGCAGGTGCAGGTGAACAGTTTCTTATCACCTATTCATCAGGAACAGGAGGCAGCTGCAACACAGTTATATCAGTTAGATGAATGTGGACAAGTCAACTATTTACACATATTCTACATAAACTAACGCAGGTTGTTGTTATTTACAGCTGTGAAGTGAACATGTTGCTCATTAGACCAAAAGGTTATTACTGACATCATTAACCGTGACGTTAATGGGACCAGACGGTGAAGGTTAGGGTGAGTCTGGGACAAGTTTTATTTCCATATTTACAACAACGTATTTTTAAGAAGTTACACCAACTTTGACAACTTTGGCTAAAGGTAAAGACATCTGCAAAGAAACAAGACACTGAGGTGACCTGATGGGTTAAGTACATGAAGTGGTCCAGAACATGAGGACTCAAACCCTGAAACTCTAGAAAAAATAAAAATAAAAGAAGGACCAAAAACCAAAAAGACGAGGAACAAGAGGAAAACCTTCAAAAAGAATCATTAGATTCTGTTGATTGAGTTAAAAATGACCTCTTCAACTTTGAACTGATCCCAGTTCTTCCACATCTGAGTCTCATGTTTCATACTGAGGTCCACGCCCACTGTGCGGTCATGTGACCCGTTAACTCCTCCTCCCATCTGCTAAAGTGTTTGAGCTCAGACTGGTGGTGAGTTTGTTTTCATGTGTGGGTGTGGTTTCATGTGTGGGTGTGTTTCTATGTGTGGGTGTGTTTATATTTGTGGGTGTGGTTTCATGTGTAAGTGTGTTTTCTTGTGTGGGTGTGGTTTCATGTGTGTGTGTGTGTGTGTGTGTGTGTGTGTGTGTGTGTGCGTGGTTTCATGTGTGGGTGTGGTTTCATGTGTGGGAGTGGTTTAATGTTTGAACGACATTCAACTGAACCAAGGAATTTATCAGACATTGATCAAAAGAGTCCAGGTTCATGTTCAACTGTGGATCATTTAAGCCATGGTTTTTAGGTTTTTTTATACTTTATCTTTATTTCTTTTATCAGCAGAATATACAACACAGAAAAAGAAATTAGGGGTCACTGGTTGAACACTGACTAATTGATTGATGCATTTATTTCAAATATGAGTGTCAAAACAGAAGAAAATAAATAACAAAACACTTTAACACAAGACACCAGACATATAATACATATTCAAAAAAGCAGTGGGAAGAAGCTTCATTTATAAACTCCACCCCTTCTCCATAAATAATTAATAATAATATTCTTCCTAGTCTAAGCATATCTACACTATATACTATAATATGTCTGTTACTTCTCATTAAATAATTTGGTTTCTGGCTTTTTATGAACAAATCTAATGTGATCTACATAAACACATAATACAATAATACATATATGTAAATACATATTCATACACAGATATACACTTCTATACACATATACAAACACATAACCCTAAACACTAAACATGTAAATGACAGACAGTGGTAATTGTGCTTTGTTTGGTTGATATTCCAGTCATTTTCTCCAGTTCTTTCTGCAGGTCTGTTCTCTGAGCTGCAGGTAATAAGTCAGTCTTTCCTCTGTTCTATCCACTGATCCTCACAGGCGGCATCAGTTCACAGCCAGTTCCTTGTAATGGCCTTTTTTTGGAAACAATTCTAAGAATTTTAAAGAGGTATTTGTCTTCTTTCTCAAATTCATCTTCAGGTAACAGTCCCAGCAAGAAACAACTTGAGGTCCTTAGGAACTTGAAAGTCATCATGCCCTCAATCATTTCAAAAAGCCTTTCCCAGAAATACTTCAATTTTGTACACGTCCAGAAAATATGAGAGTGATTAGCACAGTGGTTCCAACCTTTTTTCACTCATGACTCCATTTCAACACCACACATTTCTGTCGACCCCAGAAATTCAAAACAGAAACATTTTTTTACTCAAGTTAATTTGTTGTTGATCCTGTAATAGTTTCTATCCTCTGTTTTAAATCTAGGTTAATTTCAGACACATTTATTCTCTATAATGTCTATTATTGTGGACGGAGGCAGAAAAGCCAGGTGTAGATTAC
>JAPTYQ010000009.1:29365905-29379158 GCA_029814465.1 Ostorhinchus cyanosoma
GCATTTACAGTTTATGGAGACCACAGGGAAATGTGGGAAAAGGAAACTATTCACTTTAAAAAAGACTAATATCACTGATTTAATGTGGATTACACATCAGATCTACAAAGGCACAAAATATTTAATGACAGGCAGATTATTGGTAAAATTAATTTTCTTGAGACAGTTCATGTTCATTTTTTTTTCAGTTTATTCACATTTTATTGTCAAAGGATAATTTTTTTAATGTAAATATTTTCATAATTTAATATTTTTTTCACATTAAACCAAGATGAAAGTGTGTAGTTGTCATTATTTATGGTTATTATGTGATTATTTGATTTCAGATCAAACTGGTCTGAATGTGGCTCTTCAACTAAAACCAGTTGTACATAGTTTACTGTTTATATCTTCAGTGTAATTTTTCCTCTCTGTAAATTCATCCCATGGGCCGGATTGGAAGTTTAGGCGGGCTGGTGTTGGCCCACGGGCCTCATGTTTGACCCCCTTGTTCTAAATGAATAGGAAAAGGATAAATGTGGAAGAGGATGTTTTTGTAATTGATTGAATCATGTTCTGCTTTGAGATGCTTTTAAAGAACATTGTTGTTTTATTTTAGCATCTTTTCATAGTGTTTTATATGTATGTATGTTTTTAATTTATTGTTTTAAGTGTGGATGTATGGATGAAATCTGTATTTTCTGTAACGCCTGCTGCTGCTGTTTCATTTTTGAAGAGAAATTTGAATCCCAACGACTCTTTTTCCAGGTTAAATAAAGATTAGATTCAAATAAATAAATAAATCTGCTGTTCAACGCCACGATTCCAGCCCATTTCTGCATAAAAATGGCGCTTGCCAGCCTACAGTGGAATATTGAAGTGACAGAACTTTCCATACCTTACTTCAGCCCTTACTTTAATTACTTGTTAGTCTTTTTATAGGCGAAGAAAATATGGCTGTCAGGGTTTATGGGAGGGCAGAAAAAAGGGCTGACCTGTTTTATCTGCCCTTGCACACGCATCAGTGTAATGATGACAAAACGGGATGTTAACTAATGATTAGTAGAAATGGTTGCAGTTAATTAGTTGGTCCTTCGTTTATCGTTCCATTTGCACATTTTGGGGAGCAATCGTTATTAATTAGGGCCATCATGCCGAAAGGGGTGAGGTGGAACCCTACAGCCAAGTTAATCAGGCTGCAATGAAAGCTCCATTATCCTGCTCCGTCCCGTTGGCCTGTGATCTATTAGTATTATCTAAAAGCTGCAACGGGATCCGACACACGGAAGGCCAAACAAAAGGACCCAAAATCAAACCCACATAAACAGGGCGCCGATGAGCGGGCCGGTTCGGGGGTCACCGGGGCTCGCATGGCTTTGTGTGTCGTTGTGTGTCGTTGCATAAATCCAGCCGGTTGGCTTTGTGTGTCTGTTCATGTGAGGTCAACGTTTGTAGGTGAAGTTGACAGTGAAACAGCCAATTTGGTTCAGGAAGTGGTTAACCCTTTATCGGGCAAGTGACTATTTTTGGTCATTTCCACAAACATTAACCCATAAAGACCCAGTTCTGCTTTCTTTTCTCTCTGTTTAATCTTCCTTAATTGATTTATCACCATTTATTATTGCCTTATCTGTATTTTGTTGATAATTTTACTCCTATTGTTTTTTTTTTTTCCTTTGGTTCATTTTGTTGATTATTTATTCACTGTGCTAATTATTCTGTTAATTTTTTTTTATTATTTTCATTTTTCTTCAATCTGTTGGTTATTTTGTTCATTTTGTTAATCCTTCCTCAATTTGTTAATTACTTTTTCATTTTTTTCACTGTGTTGATTATTTTTTACATTTTTCTTTAATTTGTTGACTATTTTGATTGTATTGTTTGTCATTTTTTTTAATTCTTCCTCATTTTGTTGATTGATGATTTTGTTCATTTTTGATTATTTTGTTTTTGTTAATTTTGTTATTCACCGTGCTATTGTGTTTATTTTTTGTTGGTTATTTTGTTCATTTTTCTTTATTTTGGTCATTAGTTTGTTCATTTTTGCTTCCTTTTGCTTATTTTTCTTCCCTGTTCTGTTTGTTACTGGTGTAAAAACCCTGTAAATTAAAGCCATAAATCTCAAATTATCTGAACTAAAGAGTTGAACACATGTTAAGTGCAACTGTAGTTTTTCCTGCTGTTCATCCTTCACACATATCAGATTAAATCTAAATATGGATACAAATTCACGTGTGGACATTAGAACTAGAATAAACCAGCAAACACAATGATGAACTAAGACTTTTACAGATTTTTACTCTAACCCTTTTTTACTGGCAGATTTTTTGCTTGAGTTACATAAAAATAAGCAAAAACCACAGTGAAACCATATGAGTCCATTTTATGTAGATATCTGGAATATTCTTATTCTATTCATTTAGATGATATGGAATAAGATACGTTGACATTGTGCCTTTATCTGTAGGAGCCTTAGACTGAAGGATCTTTATTTTTTACTGTCAAAAAGCCCAGTGACAGGATCTGAACCAGTGATTCAATGACCTCTGATGTCAATCTCCATCATTGTCCGAACGCTAATAAAACACATCAGGGAGCCTCGCTGTGACAATCTGGGAACACCACCTATGTATCATTCCACGGCTGAAAATAGTCCCTATAATGCACTGCAGTTCCAACACTACTGCACTATTTAGAGACATATGGATAATATGAATGTGTATTTATATAATGTATGAAATGTGTGTCTTTAGTCGGAATAAATGATCTGCTGTTGAGAATTATATAATGAATGGAATAAAAAAACAATACATGTAAAGTGTTAAATCTAGTTATTCTCACTATGAAATCATTTAATCATCCATTCAAAACGACGACAGTACATTATAAATACCTTGGAAATCTGAATTTCTTCCTTAAACTCTGCATAAAAATCATTTTCACACAAGTCAATGAGCATATCTTCTGATACATCATCATCTTAATCAGGTTTTCCTCTGTGAAAACCGTGTAACGTCTACTCCACTGCATGAAATTAAATGATAGGAACTTATTGCATGATCCCGTCACAGTTGTTGCTGCATTGTCAGTGTTGTTGTGCTGCTGAAGCTGCAGGAATATGAGTAAATGTGGTCGGATTCCTGCTCGGCTATGAGGTGATTACGCTTTAGTTCCATGAAGCAGCGCACACATTCATTACAAATAACCAGGGACTGGGCACCAAGGCGTAAAGGAGGAAATCTATGCATTTTCTAAGCTTATTTCATGTAAATGAGCCCTGAAAGCAACTGATATGGTTAAAGCAAGGTTAAAGAAAGAAAGAGAGAAAGGCCAGTGTCCCAAGAAATCAATAGAATAAACTTGAGAAATGATTTAGATAGAGCAGATATGAACACTGAAATAAACAAATAACTCTAAAGGAAATCAATCATATAATTTAAAGAGTAAACGGCTTGAACCGGGGTGATCTCCCTCATGGTTTAGACAAATGGAGGATTTTTAATTTCATCATTGATATTATGCCAGACTTGGAGATTTTGCAGATGGTTGCAACCAGGAGGAGGGAGAAAAATCAATTGAGTCTAGTTCTGTGGTCTTAAGAGATGTTAGATATTTACAGCATGGAGGTATGGAGTCTTGTATAAATTTACATTTTAAGAGATAAAAGACCTCTGTATTTTATCTTGTTATTGATAATAGAAACTGTCGACTTTTATCCTGTCCCATCTCGGGGAAGCCGAGCTGTCTCCGACGGCGATGAGAGTGTGTTTGTGTGCATGATAGCGAGAGAGGCAGAGAATACGAAGAGAAAGAGCAGCGGTCTGAGGCAATTTCAAGCCTTTATTTTCTTGATACACAAAAGGCAGGCTTTGTGTGCGGTTGTTTTTTTTCCCCCCCGCTTCCATGTCAAGGCAATCGAGGTGGCATAATTGCATCAGAGGTTCAGAAATATAGGGTTGCAATTTAGAGGGAGGATGAGAAGAAGAGGAGGAAGAGGAGAATGAGGCGAGAGAGTGTGAGCAGGGAAGGAAAGGCATCTGAGACAGGTTCATTTACGCCGCCAACAGGGACACAGAGGTTAAAACATTGTGACAAGAGACAAAGTAAATGTATATGTAAATGCAAAAGGTTGTTATCACTCCTAAAACACTGCAGCTTTTTCACGCTTTGGAGACCTAAATTATATTTAGGCCACATAAAATCCAATAGTCCAACTGTGACCTGCCGCTATGTAAATGGTTCAGGTAATTCTTTAAAACACTGCGCTGGTCGCCAAACGGTGGGAGCAAATAACAACAAAGTGTTTACATCATTTGAATGATTTAGGAGTACTTGCAGCGATCACTTTAATAGACTCTAGTGTGCTGGCACAGACTTCCAGGTTACAGCTTTCCCTGCTCCTTCTCGCTGCATTTCTACCCAGACCTAACAAGAAGCACTTGGAAAAAGACAAAAGTCAGTCTGTGATTAAAGTTAAGTGTCCAAACTAGTCCACATGGAGACTGTGGTTGTGTAATAGAAGACTGGAGGTTGGTCTGATTAGTAGACGCCAGTAAAACAGCACATTAACATAGAAGAAAACATTTATTTTAAAGCATAAATAAGCATTACTTTGGCATTTTTATTCTCTATATTTAGCTTCCAGGACTGAAATAAACATGAAACACTGTATTTTATCAGACAAATACTGAAAAGGAATAAATTAAATATGAATTTGAAAGTTGCACAATACATGTAAATGGTCCAAATGTAATATTTACAATGTCAAATATTTAAAAATGACGCTTAAATGATCATTTATATTTAAAATAAACAGCTGTGAAGGGGTTCCAAAGATGTCAGTATATTGGATTGTTACTAATATGAAGGGAATTTAGTTCCATTGATGGGCCTGGGGATTTATTTGACCACTAGGGGGAGTAGTGAGTCATTCTGAGGATGAGAACCATTAAGAAACAACTGTCAGAGTCAAATTACAGTAGTTGTTTTTCCACTGGACTCAGCTGTAAATGTATGGAGTTGGATGTAAATGCCAGCCTTTCGTCTTTGATTCTGAAGCTGATGAAGGTATACAGCTATTATGGGATGTTCTTATCATTGCTAAGTTTATGTTTGTTGATTCATGGTTCAGGCTAAACTGTGAGAGTTCTGACCTGTTTGTCAGATTCAAACAGATCTTTAGTTCAGTTATTGACGACACAAACCAACATAAAAAAGAGCTAAGCTAACAGAGCTAAGCTAATAGAACTAGGCTAACAGAGTTATAATGTAAACTATCAGCTGATGCATGTCAATATTATCAGACATTTACTTTTAGCGACTGTCGAAATAAACGTCTGCGAGTTTTAGGTTTTAAATTAAACTTGATGATTCCATCAAACAAAAACAACGAGTTTTATATTTTCTTCAGGGACTGATTCAGTCTGTTCATTTGCAGTTTTGGTTCTAGGTGTGTTCTGCTACGAGACTGACCCCTGCTGGGCAGAGTTAGAACATTAATACTAATTAAAACTACTTAAGGTTTTTTATTTTATTCTATGAGTTTTTAATATGTTTGCGTCTATTCTACTTGTGCATATTTGTGTCAGTGTTAAACTGTAAATGCATATCCATGATCAATACAATAGATAAACATGTAAATGCCTTTAATAAATTCAAATGTTCTAAATAATTACAAATTTTGTATATTTGCCAATCTACTTCATGATGATTCATTTCCTTTTTCTGAGTCCTGTTATAGTCAACATATTCTCATAATCTCAGATAATTTAATAGTTAGACATGTTGATTTATTAAAAATCCACCAAAATAGACTTTACAGATATTTGTATATCATCCGTGTGGGGTTTAAGGGTCAGGTGTATTTTTGAAGTGGCTCTGTTCATTTATGGGGTTTTTTTTTGGTTCATTTGGATGAATGAGGGTTACACTAAACATTAAGCAGCAACAGTTTATGCTTAAGATGTTTTTTTTTTTTTTTAAACTTCTGGTTATTCAAGTTTTTTGACAACTTTAGAAACAATAAACACACAAACATAAAAAACTAAACAGTAAAAATGTAAATTCTATTGATGCTACAGGATGGGTTTCTGTAATATATGCTTGTGCATCATCACTAACACACTCGGACATAACGTTTGCACAATAGCTCATATCGTACAGTAAAATAAAACACATAAGTATGTGAGTCAACAATGTTATTTCTTTACAAAGTGGAAGGGAAGACGAGCAGAGAAAACGAAACAAAATGACAGATATTCATCATGTTATGGATTTAAGTCCAAATTCTACTGCACTCCCAACAGTTCTAGTGGCTTCTTTCATTTCTACAGGAAAATAAGAGTCCTTTTATTAAGCTTTAGATGCTTTTTAAATATATTAAAAGGATATTATTTAATAGAGTTTTCCATCTTGTCCACATCCTCAGCTGTGACTCTTTTTACCTCCAGCCTTTTCTTTTTTTCTTCTCCAGTTTCCTGCTGTTAAAAGAGGTGTATCCAGCCACCCCTTGTCCACTTTAATTTTTAATTACCATCTTCCGCTCACCTTTGTTATAGTCATGACACGCTCGTGTTAAGCCATGTACAGCAGGCAGGCGGGGGGGGGGGGGCTGTTCAACCAAACACAGTGGATTCACTTCTCTAATTATGCAGACAGACGTGCTCAGGGTGAACTCTGGTACCGACACGCTGCCTCTGACATGGGATCAGGGCCCCGGGGCCACCGCCGAGGCCCCCTGGAGGACGGCAGGATTTAAGAGGGTGGGTGTGGGGGGGCATCCAAAGAGACAGCTGACGATAAGAAAGTCATTTTTTATGGATGAAATTGTTTCAATTATAACTGAAACATTAGAAACGAGCACCTGTGACTGAAGTCGACTGATGCTGTCGTGAAGTTCATCTGACATGAATCATGAAAAAATAGGATCAAATGTGCATTTTTAATCCAATCCAATCCAGTTTTATTTGTGAAGCACTTTAAAACAACCACGGTGGACCAAAGAGCTGTGCAGAAGAATAAGTAAAAAACAAAATAGAAGAATAAAATACAAGAATCGATTAAAAGACATAGAACTGTACAACCCCCCCCCTAAATATAGGAATAAATTAAAAACATAAAAAGCTGTAAATTCAAAACAAAAAATGACAATAAACCAGCACCAAATAAAACATTAGAATAAAAATAATGCATATAATAATAATTTAACCCTCAAACACTAAAACATCAGCCGACGATTGAAACCATCTACTGATCTAAACTGTTTAATCCTGTTGATCCATTCATTCTATTAATCCATGTCAATAATTGGTGTAAATACAGTTCTTCATGTTTTCATGGTCATCAGATATGACCATATTTGGACGTTCAGAGGCTCCGTAGTTACCGTGGAAACACTTGTCATCTTCTTAGTCCCTTTTTCTTCAGTTTTCTCAGTTTTAATTTAATAACCTTTGAATTTATTCTAAACCTTTATGAATGTCTACATGATCAGTGAATAAAAAAAAAAGGAAAACACTTGATTAACACTAAAAAATACAGAGGATAATATTGTGAGAAATGGTGACAAATTACTTCGGAAAGGTTAAATAAACAGATTTATTCTCAACATTTATTTGGAAGTCACCATAAAAAAAAGTCTGTAAAGGTTGAAGTATAAAGATGAGGGAAAAAAGTCCAAAAGAAGTTATTACCAGTGTTCTTAAAACAGTTGAGGCCCATAAAAGTCAAAGCTAGGAAAAATGCTAAATATTTCTTTATTCTGTTTAGTACTGTTTGTAATTTAGTAGAATAGAATGAACTTTATTTGCCATTTGCACAGATACATTGCAGTATAGGTACTTTGGAATTCTTGTGCATTTCCCTGAGTCAAAAAAGAGACATGAACAGAAACTGAAACAAAACATAAATACAACTAAAACCTAGACACAGCTAAAAACATAGAAAAACAGTTATTGCACAGATCCAAATGCTCACTTGTGAAATAGTGTACTGTATCAGAGCAGTAGCGAAACACCATCATCTTTTACAACATTGATTCACCAGTAAAACCCATGGATTTGACCAGTGACAGTGAATGGACACTGGGTTTATGTTCAGTTATTGACAGATTTTACTGAAAAAGTCCCCTTTCCTTTAGTTTTCCGTATTCTGATATAATAACTTTTGAATTTACTCTGATTTTTATTGAACGTCTGCATGATCAGTGAATTAAATAAAGGGAAATACATGATTTACACTGAAAAAATGGAAGATGCATGTTAAAATGAAGCCAGGTTAAATCAAAAACTAGTTCTAGGCCTTTCAGAGTTAAGAGCTGAATTTGTCTTTGTAAGAAATAAGAAGTGCATCGGTCTATAAATGAAAACCTGCGTCTTCTTCCTGAGTCCAACATGAATATGTAGAAGGAAACTGAGGCCAGTGAATTCATTAATACATCTTTCGGGGCATGTATAATTGATATGAATTGATTCTTGTCTGCTCTCTGCAAACCATCCTTTTGGAGGGTGTGAGTTAGTTTGCATATGTGCAGTAGGATTAGGTGGGGGGGTGGGGGGGTGGTCTGTTAATGCCAGCCGGTTTGATGGAGACGGTAATAGATGGGTCAGCATGTTTCCGAGCGGCTGCTAAAGCTTTGTTAATTGTCATAAGAAGTTCCCATTGATTGGGCTGCTGCATTAGTACATACAGTGGAATTGATTAATGTTTTGTTCTAAAATGAATGCTGGTAATGGATGGGTTGGTGTGCCACTTTATTTACTGAATTCATTAATGCGAGCCTCGGGACAAGAGGGATGCCAGTGACCGGGGGCGAGTGGGGGAGGTGGAGGGGGCGGAGTCAGGTTTGGAAACAGTAAAGTGTGTCAGTGGATAAAAACACCACTGTGTATCCACCAACGTAAACCCTGTAACGAGGGACATTTCAACACGTGTCATTCAGTTGAATTAAATACAGCTGTCATTGAGTCGAGCCTCACTGCTGGAGTTATTATTTAAAGCTTCAGTGTCATATCATGAATTGCATACAAAGAACACACCACTTTTAACTGGCATTTCCGCATCTATGTTCACGCCACGTAAACTAACACGTGATTAGCACGTTAGCGGTTAGCGTGGTTAGGGTTAGGGCAGTGGGTCAACCTTTTTGGCTCTAACCCCATTTTAACTTCACAAATTTCTGTCGACTCCAGACATTCAGAACGGAGACTTATTTTTGCTAAAATGAATTTGTTTGTGATCCTGTAATGATTTCTATACTATGTTTCAAATACTGGTTAATTTTAGAGGGTATTTAGTCTATATAATGTATATAATGCATCTTTTTGGTGTCTGTTTCTCACTTTCTCTTGCAGATGTTTTAGTCGGGCCAAGAATTCTGTCCATTCTCTGTTGGGTCCAGTTTTCTGACTGTGTCCAGGCAGGTTGAAGCGTAGGAACTCACATAGTCGGGTCAATCAAACATATGCCCTCTCACATATTATATCCTGCATTTGATTTGAACTGAATTTTTATCAGGAAAAGTGTGTCTGGTGAAAAGGTCAAAGGTTATTTTAATCTCAGCAGCTCAATTATCAAAATTTTTCCTAGTAGTAAAGTGGAAAATATGACATGAGGGGGCGTTCATGTGCCATTTTTACCCCGCCGCTCTATTTCTAGAGTTTATCAAATGAAGCAGAATGAGGCACTAAACTGTTTCACTGCACAAACATTCACACTCACTAAACTAACCACAGTTTTTTTTCTCATTTCAAAATATGTTTTCCTGAAAATATAAGTAAATACCTACATACAAATATAAGTTTGGTGTAGATTACTGTAATTAAATTTTTTGACCAGATGTTAACCTTCCCTTGACTTTACCCATTTTCTAAAAGTGTGAAAATCCAATAAAGAGTTGAATAAATTAGTAAATAAGTAAATGAATCTGGGGTTTGATGCTAATGGAGCAAATGGGCCTACCTGGTCCTGGTCCTGGTCCAGGTCCGTAGTCTGGGTCTGGGTCTCAGGTGTGTGAGGGTGGGGCCGGTGAACAGGTGTTCTTCAGGTGTTCTGCTTCTCCTGGGTGCTGGTCCGGTTCTCAGTTAAACTAGTGTTTACCGGGTTCTGATAGCATTAGCCAAGCTTTAGCCGAACTTTGGAGAAACTGAATTTCAGATAAAAGTCAGTTTATTTTTAATTAGGTCAAATTTCTCTGCTTCCTGTTTCTTCCTGGTTCATTCCTGTTCTTCTCTGCTCCTGAAAATATAAGTTTGATGTAGATTATCATAAATTAATTTTTAAGTTAACCTTCCCTTGAGTTCACCCTGAAGTTGAATCAGTACTCGTACTTTTTTACTCTAATATTTGTACTTGTATTTGAGTAAAGAACATGTAAATAACAATACAGTGTCCTAGATATGTTCAGAACAAGACCACATATTGACTCCAGTGATTGAGACAAAGTACTTTAATTTGGTAAACTCGAGGGAAAAGAGCAGAAGGCAGTGTGTGTGTTATTCCTGCTGCTGTGAACTGTTTGTGCGATTGTTTTAAGGCAGGAGGTAGAGCCCCAGAGGAAACGCTGAGGTGGAGGTGGAGGCTGGGGTTGTGTTCAAGAAGGGTCAGGTTTAACACAGCAGCTGAGAAAAGTTACAAGCACAGCCAACTTTTTTTCTAATCATGTTAAGGAGAACAAGAAAACAAGAAATTTACCCTTCAAATGGGAAAGTGGAGGCTCTTAACCAGGCCACAATTGTATTTACAGACCTTGAATTGTACTGCAAAAGTGGACTAAAGGAAAAAACAACGTAGAGACATAGAGGAAAAAACACAGAGGGAGAAAGTGTGTGTGTGTGTGTGTGTGTGTGTGTGTGTGTGTGTCCGTCCTAACGCACAATAGTATGTGTCCTCATTCATCCTCAAAAAAAAAAAAAAAAAAAAAGAAAACAGCTTACACCATTAACAAGATTACATCCTAAACCATAAAGGGATGTTGTAACGGCATAAACATAAGCTTGTCGACATGGCTGTGGCAGGATAATAGCTGGAGGGAAAGCGCTGGTTTAACCTTTACAATACTGACACTATGATCTGCTTGGAAATCACTGATTGTATTGTTCATGCATTGAATAGATTAAAGGCCTTTATGCAGCCGTGCATGATTAACACAGATCACCTTGTACAACAGTGGACGAATACACAGGACGTCCACACATCTGTAAACAGGCCTCGATATGAGGACACAATTAGCCTGAAAATTGATCATTAATCCTTAAATCTGACACTCAAAGGTCCTAGAAACCCCACAGACACAATAAATGATATTTGCTATATTTTCTTTGTACAGAATTAGTCCAATGTTTAATTAGTGTTGATCATTTATCCAAATGAAAATAGGAATGAGAGGAGCTTCCAACATTCGTTCATGGGTGGGGGGTTCAGGTGTGAGCTTTAGCAGCTTCAGCATCAGAAACACAAACATTATTCATGGACAAATGGAAATGTAACGTTAGTGGATGTAAACATGGTGAAAACGGGTTCAACACATTAACTGCGAGGCCTGTGGAAGGAATGAAATATGACCAAAGATGGAAAAAATGTCAGAAAAAGTAGTAAATGTAGCTTCATCAAACCTGTGGATACACTGATTATGGATTTAATGTATGTATATTTTAGCATAGTTTTATGCATTTATGCATAGTTTTTTGTATATATTTTAGTGCATTTTAGCATATCTCTGGCCTATTTTGGTGTATTTTTGCACAGTTTTTGTATGTTTCAGTGCACTTTAGTATATTGTTATGTGTATTTTAGTGTATTTTGCATAGTGTTTGTATATTGCAGTCTACTTTAGTTCATTTGTTGTGCGTGTCAGTGTATAATGTCTTCAAGGCTCCTTTCCACTGTTATATATTTGAATGTAAGGTCTGAAATTTGACCCAAGACACCTTGAAAAACATGTTAAAAAGTCATAAATTCCGTTTCCTCCTGATTCCCTGAATACCGCGGGGGTAAAGCAGATGTAGGACAGAATTCCAGTGACGAAGTGTAACACAATTAAAACAATAAAGTTGTACAAATGAACATGTCACTGTGGAACCTTATCAATTAGGCTTCAAAGTGGAGCCCCCTCCGAGGTGCTTCCACCTATTCTTCCTGTCGTGCCACACCGTAATAACTCCCCTTCACCCGTCGACTGGGAACCTATTTGTATGCGTCTGCGTTTCCTCCTCGCACAGCGGCATGGTCGGACGCTCTATTAATCTTTCTATATGAACAGTTACTGGCGCTGATGAAATTGGGCCCAATGAGGCGAGCCTCCAGTGGCCGGGATAGGCCCCATTCATCTTGATTTGATTGTGGCGCTGACACCGGAGCTGTGCGATGACAGAGGTTAAGTCAGCGACTGGCCGATGCCTTCTTGTTTGCTCTTTCAACTCCCCACCTTTAACCGCCCGCCGCTGCCGCTCGGCTCGTAGAAACCAGAGGCAGGAGAGCAGGGGGTGTCTCGTGTCGATTTTATGGGGGCACAAACTGGAACATCCGATAACTCCCACACGGCTGATTTCACCCCCTGTCGCCAGCCGCCACGTCTCAAACAAACATATACAGCGGCGCCACTTCTCCTTGATAGTGTGTGACTCGAGCAGATCACAGATAGATGGGGAATAGAATCAGCTGCCTGACAAGCGGCACCTTCTCTCATCCAGCAATTTCACAGTGTCATTTTGGGATTATTTCATTACTCGCCATGATCCATGACTGAAACTCATTTTGGCCCTGAGTGCTCAGAGAAAATGTGTGACATGCAGTTGTGAAGAAGTGAGAGATGGCAGCAGTGACCAGGAAAACTCTTGAGTACTTACTGTGGAGCCTTTTGAATAATTAAAGCTCAACTGGGGAAAGCACGGGCGTCAAACTTTATTTTCCTTCAGGTTCCACATACGACTCAGTCTGATCGGAACTGGGCGGGGCCAGTAACGTAATAACATAATAACAATGTGATGTCAGGACCTGTGTAAATATACACAACATTTTAATAGGTCTGTTATCGGTTCACATTATGAGCTTACTGAGTGTACGTTCACACCGCATCAAATACCATGAACTGAGGGTCAGGGCCGAGTTTTTAAACCCCAGGGGTCGCGACCCCACGTGAGCTCTTATTTTGTCTTAAAAGACATCTTATCTTATTTTGTCTTGTCTTATTTTTTCTTAGATAATCTCTTCTCTTCTCTTCTCTTCTCTTCTCTTCTCTTCTCTTCTCTTCTCTTCTCTTCTCTTCTCTTCTCTTCTCT
>JAPTYQ010000009.1:29544117-29559705 GCA_029814465.1 Ostorhinchus cyanosoma
TATATATATATATATATATATATGTGTGTGTGTGTGTGTGTGTGTGTGTGTGTGTGTGTGTGTGTGTGTGTGTATATGTATATGTATATATATCCGTCCACCAGAATTGGACAAAATTCTGAATTTAATTCAATTCAATGAATGAATGTGAATTTGAATTGACTCCGCCCAACAGGAAGTGGAAGTGAACTCAGATCAATTCATTCTAATCACATGTGACCCTTTGAACAGACACTAACATGGAACAGACGTTCCCTTAATGTGGAATAATTAGACCTGGATACAGGATACAGTTCACACAATCTAAACTTTATGAATTCATGTTGTCATCATATGTCAAATATACGGTAAAGCTTCATTATTAATTACACCTTAATTATGAATTTATTTGAATTTCATGGAATTCCAATTCTACTTCCTGCCGTTGGAATTAAATTCAAATTTAAGGCTCATTCTCAACTCCAGTCTGAATTCTGTGCGACCCCGGCGTCCACATCCGCCGCCGCCTCCAGCTGACGCCCAGGTGGCGTCTCGTGACCTTCCCTGTGCGTCTTCCTGTTGGTGCCAAAGTGTCAAGGATCAGCTTAAAAGAACCGTAACCGCAGAGGACGCCGCCGCCACGGGCTCATATCCTGTTGACCCGCCGTAGACGCCAGACGGCCTTGAGACACTTAAATCCACTGACACATGTCCTGTTAGCTCACATCAGCGCCTGTCCAGGACCAGGACCAGGACCTTCTGGACTACATCAACCCTAGAACCAGGTCACTTTCACCCAGATCAGATTCAAATGTGCACAGAATCATTTAAGTGTTGAAACTGAACTAATCTTTCCTTTGATGCCAAAAATGCAACAAATATGCCCGAAGACGTGGAGTTGAAAGGAGGATTACCCACAATCCTGTTAATCAATGACTCTTATTAATCTCGTGCACGTCCTGATGTCAAACTTGTTCTAAATATATCGATTTTAATCTCTTTATAAACCAATTCCAATTAGAAATGCCACAGGAGTCAATCCAATTGGACGACAGTTGGTCGTCCTGCGTTTAACACTTACAACCTTCACAAAGATTAAAAAGGTTGAAGAAAAACAGCAGCTGTGAGGGAGCGGACCGGACAGGCCCAGGAAGGTTCTGACCCGTTCAGGTGCAGATTCTGACCCGTTCAGGTGCAGGTTCGGACCCGTTCAGGTGCAGATTCTGATCTGTTCAGGTGCAGGTTCTGACCCGTTCAGGTGCAGATTCTGACCTGTTCAGGTGCAGGTTCTGACCCATTCAGGTGCAGATTCTGGTCAGTCTAGGTGCAGGTTCTGACCCGTTCAGGTGCAGATTCTGACCCGTTCAGGTGCAGATTCTGACCCGTTCAGGTGCAGGTTCTGACCCGTTCAGGTGCAGATTCTGATCTGTTCAGGTGCAGGTTCTGATCTGTTCAGGTGCAGGTTCTGACCCATTCAGGTGCAGATTCTGATCTGTTCAGGTGCAGGTTCTGACCCGTTCAGGTGCAGATTCTGACCCGTTCAGGTGCAGGTTCTGACCCGTTCAGGTGCAGGTTCTGGTCCATTTCTGTACATCATATCATTGTCACTAAAATCATCTGTTTCCTGAAACGCCGTCGTCGCCACCATCGTCTGATTCTCTGCATCCACCGTTTGCTTCGTTCATGATCAATGAGCGGTCGGTCATGTAAACATGCGTCCATACCTCACATGCTCACACACACACACACACACACACACACACACACACACACACACGGACGTGGACGGTCCTTAATCACGCCACCGCCGTTGACTGATCAATGACAGATATGAGGAACGGCGCTGGAATGTTAACGCCGACGCTCCGGCTTTTATCCGTTTCTTTATTGTGGCCCATTTTTTATCCCGGTTCTGTTCCGGCCTCAGTGTAAACAGACTCACAGAGGTATTCATTAAAATCTAAATACTAAATATTGATTGATGCGTTATCAGGCCGCAGCAGTCGGTCCCCGAGCTATTGATCCGGCCTGTGATTTATTATCATATTTAAGAAAAATCATTTTGCGCCGTAATGGATTTTTAGCGAAAGGTGTAATTCTGTCTTTCTGTTTTTATCGTGTTTGTGATGCGAAGCGTCGCAGATGTGAGCGATATCGCCGTTTGAGCCGCCATCGCTGAGAAACCCATCCCGGCCTTGTCACTGGGAATAATGGGCACTGGGATTAGCTCTTTAATCACAACAAAGATTAACAGATGCTATGAGAGCAGTTATTAGCAAACATCTTGCACTCATCAAATCAATAAGATGATTTGTAATCAGGCTGTTGGTGCGAGTGAAAAGGGAGACGGGGCCGTTCGCACTGAAAGATCCTGGCAATCAGAAGCTACTGTGTACCAATTACCTCTCCACAAAATAGGTGCTCTTCTTCCTCGTTGGGCTGGCAGTCCTCCAAAACACACGGCAGACTGATAGCAACACAGGGCATTAACACGGCAAAACACAAAACAGCGCACGGGTAACCTTGTGTTTGATCAGGTGTTAGCTTGTGCCGTAATTTCATTTCACTTTGTGCTATTTAATTTGGTGGATCTGGATGTACTTAAAGAGAGAAATCTAAATGTTTACACACGCCGTCTCTCACCACAAAAGAGCGTATAGTTCATTAGAGTGTTACCGTAAATAAGTCAGCACAGGGACAAAGAGGGAAGAGCAGAGGAACGGCACAGAAAAGGGAAAAGGCTTCGCCCTGCTAATATTTCTCCCTGGAGACGAGGACAAAGACGCAGAGGCTGAAGGATCGACCGCCTCGGAACCCGACGAAAGCTAACGTTCCTTCAGCAGTTAGGAGCCCACCCGCGACAGGAAAGAGTTCAAGCGTCGAGCAGTGATCCGCACGTCTGCCGGGCGCCGAAGCTGTTCAGTAGCATCGTAGCATAATTAGCAAAGCTGTAGTTTTTCCGAACAAAACGGTGTATCAGTGCCGCATAAGAAAATAAAAACACTTGTCACTACGAGAATAAAGTCCTAAAATATACTGACATAAAACCCATTATTTTATGGGAATAAAGTCGAATACAAAAAGAGTCATAACTTTACCAGAATGAAGTCATAATATTATGAGAATAATGTCGTCCTATTTCCAGACTAAAGCCATAAAATTACAAGAATAATGTCATAATTTAAAAACAGGCCAGAAAAACATAATTTACCAGAATAAAGTCGTACGCACTCATTGAATAATGAAGAACTTGGAACATTTTGTGAGGTTCCACTTTCATTTGGAGCTTACGCACAAAGGCCAAATACTGAGCCCATTAGCCCCGCCCACACATTAGCATTAGTTCAACGCCTCAGATGACACTTCGCTCATGCTTATAAATGCATGACATTATTTTCATTCAATTATGAGTTTTTTAAATTCTGACTTTATTCTTATATCTTGACTTTATTCTTGTGCGACAAGTGTTTTTATTTTTCACACAAAATGGATTTGCAGTGTTTGGAGAATAAAGTTACACAGATTTCACAATTTGGTCAAAAATGCGGCTAATGTTTTGTGTTCGCTTTATCTGTAAAAACACAAATATATGTCTGTTTCCTTTTTGTCTCTTCCAGTTCCTGCACAGATCTGAGTCTGACCGTGAACATGAGCGTCCTGGTTTAATCATCTTCTGTCTGAGCCAACGCCACCCTGCTCTTTCATCATCTCTGATTCAGTGGATTCCTGATGGTTCCTCATATCAGTTTTACTCTGCGTTCCACATCCAGTGAAAGGAGGCTCAAACCTGCAGCTCTGGCCTCAGCCTTTGGTCAAACCTGCACCGTCCTGGTGTTCGGTTACTGTCGGAGGGTTCAGGTGTGTGCAGGTAACGCCTTCACACCGCTAACACTGAGCTACGGTTTGTTTTAGAAATGATCAGCCTCAGAAATTAAATGTTCTGTATTTTAATCAGATTCATTCACTCATTCAAACAAATAAGCAAAGTCCTCGTTTAATGATGTTTTTAGGTTAAATGATAAAGTGTTCTTACAGATACATTTAAACATTACACTTTAAAACGGCCCCTTTAAAAGGTTGGACGTATGGATACCTTCAGAGATGGGGGGGGTCATTAACATCCACCTCATTATTCTGACACGTCATCATGTTTTGAAGCAGCAGGAAAATATTTCACAGTAACAGAAGAATTTGGATTTGACTTATTTCTTACTGATAAGAATAAAAATCCTATTATTCCTACTGAACTTTAGTTATTTGCTGCATTTTTAACTAGAGGTAGACCAATATATTATTTAAGGTTTTTTTTTTTTTTTTTAATATCAGCCTTACTTTTTTCTTTTTCTTTTTTTTTTTTGAAAGCCGATATTTGATCAGTAGTAAAAATGTTATCAGATATTTGATCAGACACCCGTGTGGGCAGCACTTGAAGTTCAATAAATGTTAACTATATGTACATGTATTAGTAATTGAATTTATATTAATGCTTAAAAACTTTCATTATGTGAGTGTTTCAATTGTATTTTACGGTCAATGTGCTTTAAAATAAGATAAATAAGTAAATCGGCCTCAAAAATCAGCTGTAGATTAAATTCAGTACAGTTCAGTTTTATTTGTAGGGCCCTATATCCTCCAGGGTTTCCTCACAGGGCTTTACAGAATTAGTTGGATATGAAAACAAACAACAGTCAAATAAACAGTAGATGAAGGAAATGGATTAATGATATCGGCCATCGGCTGACCAAATTTGTATAAATCGGCATCGGCCTCAGAAAAACCTGTATCAGTCGACCTCTATTTTTAACTGCTGAATTAATAAAACTGCTTTACAACTTCTTAGAAATGATCTGCTTCAGAGATTAAAAGTGCTCAATGTTAGACTTAGACTTTACTGTCATTCAGATATTCAAGCGTATACAGAACGAAATCTTGTAGCATTTGCTCGTTACGGTATAAATATAAGAGAATAAAAACATAGAATATAGACGGTAAAAATGTCAAATATGTCAAATATATACACAGTGGAATATAGGCCGTACAAAAGGCAAAAAACAGTGTAAAGTACAACACAAAATGTAATAAAATACAGATTAAAAGTACCAGTTGTGCCAAAGTATTATTACAGACTATGACTTTAAATGTCTGTTATGTATTTTAATCAGATTAATTGTTCAACTTTTGACCACAGTGCTGGTTTTCTGCTGTTTTCCAGGTATATGATGGTGTGTTCTTCCACATATATGTTGGTTTCTGTGTATTTATCCAGTAGATGTATAAATGTTCCAACAGAACCTGTCCAGTCCATGTACTGTCGTGTGCAGACAGTGTAGAAGTAGATCTGCTAGATCTGACATTAATATTTCTTTGGCTTTAAACCCGTTCTCTGGTTAATTCTACTATTTCACATCTGTCTCTGTGAAACTACAACCAACCAGCATTTAGCTTCGTCTGCATCAGTGACTTCCACATGGTTAAAGGTCTGTGCTTTTATTGTGGAAGCGTTTGACTCGTGCACCAGTGGAACGTCCGTGGAACATGTTGGACTGTGGCTGGTTTGAGTTCCTGATGCCTCTCACCGTCTGGACACATGCACTTACCGGGATTAAGCAAAGCAAACGGTGCCAAAACAACGACAGTAAGAAGAAACTGATGCTCTTTAAAAATTCAGAGGCCTCTATTGAACAGACAATGTGGCACACATATCCCAGCATCCCTCTGGGCTGGACGCGACTGCATGTACATGATCAGCCTGTTTGTGAAATCACCGACAGAATCCACACCCTCCTCCATATAAGACTCTGTTCATACAGCAGGTCTTTACGCACAAATCGGATTTTTGGGTGAAATCTGATTTTCGTTCTGTGTTCGTTCACGTACACGTTAAATGCGACTTCTATCTGCTTTTAGTTTGATGTCGCTGTATGTCACACCAGTTCTTATGGCATTTGGCGTGCAATAGGTACGCATTTTTGTCCTGTTGTGTGTTTTTCAACGTCATTTGGTCACGTGTCAATTTATACGACTATGTCCAGTTCACATTAAACATGAACCCTCAGTGCGTGGGATGTGACGCAGCGTGAACACACACATGGAAAGCCTTGAATGTGTACAGATAACACGCCAATTAAAACTTATGTGTATATTTACACAATTTCCAATGTGATATCATGATTAAAAGTATTAATTAAAAGTGGCGTGTTATCTGTAGGCTTTATAAGCTTTCCACATGTATGTTTACACCGGTTAGCGGTTTTCGGGTATGTGAACGGCAGATCTTGGTGTACAATGATACCTGATCGAATGGTATTGAAGAACACACAAAAGGATGAAAACTCGTATGTATAGCACGTTAAATGCTGTAAGAACTGGTGTGACATACAACAGGATTTCAAGTTGGTATGAACTGAACGCGACCCTGAAGTGACATGTGCAGAAGAGCTCCAGACAGAATACGTGACCACGCAGACACACACTGTGTTTATGGAAGTAACACTCCTGGGACGCACAACTGTGACGTTTGTCACATTTCAGTGACGCAAAGGTCGGATAAATGCACCGTGGCTGTTCAGACTGAAGCAGCATGGGAAGATAACAGATAGGTATTGGATTTCAGACCACATATCAAAGTGGATCAGTGCTGTTCAGACTGTGTGGAACAGATCCGATCCAGGTCACATATGGACACAAAAATCTGATTTGGGAACATTTACCTGCATCTGAGCAGAGCCTTAGTTTCACAGAAGAAACGTCCTGAAACCAGCGACAGAATCTGCACTGAACATGAACTAAAACACACAGAAACACCAACATGATGCACACACACACACACACACACACACACACACACATACTCACACACATGCGCACACACACACACACATGCACACTCACACTCACACTCACACACAATTGTCGAGTGGCTAATATCTCTCCAAGGTCAAACCTGACAAGGAATTCCAATGAGATTAAGTGTCATCAGTGCGGCTTTAGCCCTTTTTCTGCTCATTGTTCTTGAAACGGCGTCAGAGCCACAGATGACCGCGGCCTCGCGGCTCAAACCTGCTTCAGCTGAGTTTACAAACCACAGGAACGAGACCGTTCCACACAGACCTGGAAGAACCCGGGGCGGGTTCACCTCCGAGCAGACGTGGGCTGGACTCCACCTGCGTCTCAGGAGTTTGGTGATAATTAGTCTGAGTTTTACAGTAAACCTTCCGGTTCCTGAACTCGTGACGTGGCATCAGCTGATGTGTTTTGTTTACAGGCGTTGCCGTGGCGTCCGCCGCCGCTGGCTTTGCTGCCTTTGACACATAGTTCTTCAGAGGCAGCAATGAGCGTTTTGTCATCTCATCTCAAGTGCCAACTCTATGTCCAATTACACCCCGCCTACTAATTTAATTACAGTAGCTGCAGAAATGGGTTGATTCGATTCATTTCAATTAGGCCGCTTTGGAGCCGTCACATCCCATCGGACTCATCTCAGGTACGAGCTGCCTGTCACAGCTGATCTGAGCCGGGCCCGTTTGGAACCACACGAGCAGCTCCTCGTATGAAAACTGAAAACCCACGGACGACGTCAGCCACGTCCGGAGGAAAAACACTTGACGGCTCCGACGCTTCCAGATTCAGATGTTCCAATCTGTGACGGTGATGAATGTGAGAGTAAAACACTCCAGTTTCAGAGCAGGATCACAGCCAGGTCCCACTTAGACCAGGACCGGCTACAACACTCATTACTTATGCATGATGTCCACAATTATGGATCAAATTGTGTGTGTGTGTGTGTGTGTGTGTTTTACATATCCAGTAAATGAATGTGTGTGAAATCAGATAATGAGGATTTTACATGATTGTTATTATTATTATTATTATTATTATTATTATTATTATTAATAATAATAACAATAATAATAATAACAACAACAATAATCATCATCATCATAATCATAATGGTGGATTTTCACGTCTATACTGAAGCTGTTTTGTTGTTTTTTGCAAAGAAAATAAGAAATATTCTGCAGAATTAAAATAAAATAATGATAATTAAAAATGACACATGAATAATGTTAAATAATAATGACACTGAAATGTAAATTATTCTCATATAAATCACACTAAGACTAAATGTAATATTTAGCTACAAACAGAATATGTGGATTCAAAATAGAAATAGTAATTAATTTAATTTAAGGCACAAATTAAACGCCATCATGTCACAATATTAATGTTAATATTACTGTTAATGGTCTCGGGTGGATTTTTTCTGTAACTTGTGCTGTTGGGTTCCGTTCTTCCAGTGTGTGACAGCTGAAGAAAGTTGCAGCTCGTCTGTGATTGGTGCAGGCCGGAGGCTCGTGCTGTGCCATAGGCTGCTACTGTAGCCTGCGGCGCGTGCAAATGCGTCCCGACACCAGTTGCGGCGGCGCAAAGATGTGTGATTGGCCGCTGACGCAGAGGACGCGCGCGTGAACTGGTTGAGTTCAGCATCTGCAGCTTCACACCGACACCGGTTAAACATGGAAACACCGACGCGTTACAGCGAACACACACACACACACACACACACACACACACACACACACACACACACACACACACACCTCAGATACATTTAACCAAGACACCAGCTCCGTTGGCATTTACGCACAGACACAAGGAAACTGAGCGCATTTACCTCCGTGTGTCTTCACCGCGGCCCGGCCTTCCTCCTCCTCCTCCTCCTCCTCCTCCTCAGTATCCGCAGTGAAAGACAGATAACCCCAGACTGCAGAGAGGGAGAGGAAGGAGAAGGAGAAGGAGGGACAGGAGCAGACAGTGGAGTCAGTGGAGTCCTCCGGTGCGTAAATGACGCAGAGGCCACAGTCGCCTTGTTCTTACCTCGCGCCTC
The DNA here is from genome assembly GCA_029814465.1 of Ostorhinchus cyanosoma. Lineage (NCBI taxonomy): Eukaryota > Metazoa > Chordata > Actinopteri > Kurtiformes > Apogonidae > Ostorhinchus > Ostorhinchus cyanosoma. The sequence goes on from JAPTYQ010000009.1 coordinate 29,552,984, forward strand.
GGATCCAGAGGGGGTGAAATGGGTAAAAGCGGTTGTTTGGGTGATTACACGTTTCTCCCTCTCTCCCTCCTTCCTTCCTCCATCCCCAACACCCCTCTCTCTCTCTCTCTCTCTCTCTCTCCCTCTTCCTCCTCCTCCTCTTCCTCCCTCCATGGGCTCCAGCTCTGCAGTAAAACAGCCCCGTCCGCAAAAGCTGGAGCGCAAACTCGAGGCGCAAAATGTGCGTAATTTAGTTTCTTTCTTTCTTTCTTTCTTTCTTTCTTTCTTTCTTTCTTTCTTTCTTTCTTTCTTTCTTTCTTTCAGATATTTATATATAACATCAGATATTTTTCACATTTATTATCAGTTCCAGCTCATGTTAAAGACACAAATGGTTAAAAGTCCACACCAGGAGGGTTTGTAGAAATGTCAATCAAAAATATCCGCACTGATCTGCGCATTTTCCCAGAATTCCAGTGTGTTTGCCATCCTAGACCCCCTCTCTTTCACTGTTTTTTTCTCTCTCTCTTCTCCTCCTCCTCCTCAGCGCGTGCGTCCGTGCGCGCGCGTGGCCCGTACCGGATTAAATGGCACCTCGTCTTAAATGGCACCTTGCCTCGTTTCCCCTGCGCTTCATCATCAGCAAAATAAAGATTAGGCCCACGGAGGAGATTGTAAAGGGGATCTTCATTCCTCCGCCTTTGTGATGATATTGATGATGATGATGGCCAAGTGGACAGTTTGATTTTTGTGTGGCGAGCTAGTTATAAAGAATCAATATTATATCAAGGGGGGAACTTTGGTGATAAAGGACTTCAGCCACTCTGGCTATTCATCATAAGTCTGTAGCAGGCAGATAGGTCCAAAGAAATTATATTGCTCTAAAGAGTGTGTCTCCTTATCTCTGAGCACCAGGGGAGTGGAGGACACGCCGATCGATACAGTAGCTGCCGTAGACTCCCTGCAATTATCAATAGCTGATTTTGTCTTCCTGGGGCTGCATCTATTAATACCAGATAATAACAGGCGTTTGGACATAACTTTAAAGGAACGGACCAAGAACACGGAGCAGGAAAGTTGGCTCACAGGACGACCTTGTTGTCACCAGATTTGTCTCATATGAGGTGGACTCAGGGGGATAGACGAGTCAAACAGACGGGAGGGGGAGGGGGAGAAGAGGAGGAGGGGGTGCTCCTGACCCCCCCCCAACACACACACACCCTCTGTCAAAGACAGCACGTAGACTTACAGTACACGGCAGAGATGCGCAAACAGGTCCGAATTTACGTGTAAAATACACACAATATTACACACGTTACTGTGCGTAATTATAAAGGATTTAAATACAAAGGATTTAAAATGTCTTGACAGAACCGGATATAAATCGTGTTAATTCTGATGCATTTGCGTGCGCGTGCATTCTGCAGCTTAAAGAATGTAAAACCTTAACGTGTTGAAATGTTTTTTCTTTGTTGGAAAATTAAAAAACAAAACAAACAAAAAAGAAAAAAACAAGAAAAACTCAAAATCAGAATATTAAAAATAATTATGCAGGCCTTTATAAATATATTAAATTCAGTGTCTTGGGTTTTTTTGTGTGAAATCGGTTTTATTTTCAGAATAAAAATATGGTGAAATAAAGTGTTTGTTTTCCAACAGTAAAAGGTGAAGCTGTGATGAAACCCACCTTTCAACTGCAAAAGCACCCTCATAAAAATAAACAGTGGGGTACATTAATATGACGTGTGTTCGGGGGAGGGGGGGGCAGATATTATATGATGGGGGTCAGATGTGGGTGTTGACGCGTTCACGTCCCGGCCGGTGTGTCGGAACAGTAACGTGGTGGTACATCCTAGTGGCGGCTCAGAGCAATGGGCTGAACCTCCGGTGGGGGTTAACTCTCACACACCGACTCCCCCCACACACACACGGAGCCGCGGCCGCCGACGCACCCACTCCAGACGCGGCTGCGACAGGACCCACTTCCACTGCGGCCGCGATCCACGAGCCCGAACCTGAGCCCGAGGCGAAGACCACGAACCGAGGTCCGATTAGATCCGGAAACCACGGCGCGTTCAGGTGTTTGGAGAAGTGTCCAGAAAAGCACTTTTTGGAGCGCGCGCAGAGCCGAGGGCGCAGCCGGATCTACAGCACCGACAGGACGGACACGGACCCGAAAGCCCCCACTCCGACCTCCGGGACCGGGTTCTACTGGGTCACACTGACGGGGCGGTTTTGACTCGGACTCCCGGTGGCACCGCCGCCGCCGCGCGCCTCAAACTTTGGGACTCGGAGCTGCGCCTGGAAGAAGAAAACTAACAACAACGTGTTTACGGCTTTGGCCCAGAACTTTATTCAAGCCGTCCGGGTCCCGGTACTGACGAGGCTCACAGAGGCGGACACTCCACCGAAAACAGCGCGTCCATGTGAGATGTGGAAAACTTTGGATCTCCGACACATTTGAGAGACAGTAAACACCGCATCATCCGAGTCCCAGACCTTCAGAGAAAAGTTGTGGAGCCGCGGATGTGAAGGTCTGAGGTGGATCCTAAAGGTCAGAGAGGAAGATGACGGACAGGAGGGGGGGGGGACTGTCCCTGTGAAGACCCCCCAGCGCTGAGCGGAGCAGGAGGCGCTTGGATTGGGTTGTTTGGAGGCGGATGGAGAAGAGAAAAGACACGGATCAAGTCTGAGAGTGAAGCGGCTAATTGCTTAGTCCGTCCCTCATTTCCATATCCAATGCGCGTCCGCTGGACTCCAGCCAATCCTCCCCACCTTCACACGGTGCCATTAATCGCGAGGCATTATTCACTATCATAATTATTATACCGACATGCGCAATCCGACGCACAGCCACATCAGCGGCACCAGCAGCACCGGCTAATTCCGCACATCCGTCCTGCGCCTCCAGACTATTTGTGAACTTTTGGTGTTGATTCCGTCGCTTCTTCGCTGATGCATCTGCAAAACGCAGACGCATCCCGGAGCGCAAACGCAGACGCATCTCCAGCCCCGACGCCAGCACCATGTCCCGACGCAAGCAAGCCAAGCCGCAGCACCTCAAGTCGGACGAGGAGCCCGCGATAGCCGGGGTGATCTCCGAGCACGGTGAGTGTCCCGGGTCCGCTCAGGTCTGGATCCGGATCCACTTCCACTTCCACTCGCTCAACTTTTCCGGCTCTTCCCGGTCCGGCCCGGTTCTCCGCAGCCCTGGAAGTTTCGGGCGGAAGAAGCGGTACCGGGTCGGTCCGTGCGTCTGTGGAGCCTCACGCGCGTCAGGCTGTGAATTTAGAAACAGGTTTAGTTTTAGACCCGGTTCATGTGGTTCTGGGCTAAAGTCTGTCCTCTGGGAAGTGGACTAAAGTCTCCTGCTTGTAGAAGTTCCTGTTTGAGTCCGTGAACCTGCATCTGGTCCAGGATCAGCTCCTGAACACACACTTTCACATTCATGTGTAAAATAATTCCACTAAAGTGCGTCCAGGTCCAGCTGCAGGTTGGAGGTTTTACCGGAGGCCTTTTTCAAAGGCCCGATTAAAAAAAACAATCCTGCTTTTATGAAACACCGGAGCTGTTTTCTGATCCAAGTTTTTACTTTGCTTTTTTTTTTTTTTTTTTTTGTAATTATTATCATTATTATTTCTTATGTTGATGCGCGCATTAAAACACACCAGGACGAGGTGCAAACTGGGAATTTAAAACTATTAAAGCCTGAATTTATCACATGTAAAGATAAATACTGTCACCGATAAATTAAAAAAAAAAAATTATAAATACAGACGTGATGATAAAGGCAGTGAAATCATTGTCAGATTTTTGCCCGTGTTTTAATCCACGCAGTAAAACGCGGCTTGTGTTCGGATCCAGGCGGTTTTGTCATGTTAATGTTCTAGTGTTTAGTCCTTCACATACATTTAACACTTGATTTGTTCCCTTTTACTCACATTGTGACATGACCGGCTCGTCCTCCCACTTTGGGGAAAAAAAGCCTCATTATATGAATGTGGATCCAGGTTTTTACGCAGTAAAAAGATCATTGATCAAGTGAAGAAACGAGGAAATGTGAGGAATTATTCCAACAGCAGGACAGATGTGGACACCACAATTTAATCAGTTTATTCTTAAAATAATAATTATAATAATACAATTAAAATGTATTAATTTTTTTACATTTCATATTGTTGTCTGTAGGTAAATTCTAATCCATGTGGAGGAAAAACCACATTTATAATTTACATTTATTTGGAAACATTTGCATTAAAATGACATTTTCCACTCTTTCAATTAAATGTTCTGTTTTTAGTTTAGATTAAAATGCATCTAATTTGAGCTGAGTTTTTGAGTCAGGTTTGTTTTTATTTTTTTTTTCCTGCTCAGTGTGTTGTCCATGTCATCCAACTTACACACACACACAGACACACACAGACACACACACACACACACACACACTTTGCAGCTTCTTTACAATAGAAATGCATGATGTAATCTGTGTTTGCATGAGCAGACGCTGCTTTCACTCAGGACTTCTGCCCCTTTTGTCCTGATTTCTTCTGTGGATTTTTTTACGATTGGGGCTGAAATCCCACTTCCACTCGGGACAGCCTTGGTGTGCTTTTGTCCCTGGCTGGAGGCGTCCATCAGGTTGTCCTCCTGTAGGATTGTGGAATGTAACGTGTGCATCGGTTTTCGTGAAGGAAACGTCCACACGAGCAGATAATACGTCATGTGTCGATTCTTATTATTTTACCCAAAGCAGTCAGAGGTCAGACGGAACGTGGAGTGGACTTATTTGAGTTCTAACGCGCTTGTAGTTTTCAGATAAATAAAAACAGCCGCCGAGCCTCATGGGTAATCTATAGTGTCTGTGCCATTGTGCTGAAGAGTCCAAGTAGCCGTGGAATGTAAAAGCTCCACAGTGGCCCGTTGTTTTCCACACAGACGTGGCACAGAAACAAGCCCGGCCGAGGCCATACACACTTAAATAAACCTAATAATCCCACGTCTCATCCAAAGCCTCCGACACATGTCACGCTGTCACAGTATCGCCGCGGCCTGATCACATTCTCTGCCGCCGCGATGACACTATTGATCGCAGGCCTTGACGAATCGTTGCGTATCGTGTCCGAGGAATTCAGAAGTTCCAACTGTCGGCGTGCGCTCCGAATCGGACGTAAAATCCATGAACGTTGGGACGGTTTTTAAAGGGTGTAAACCGTGAGCGTCTCAAGGACAAACAGGAGTTAAAGCACCAGAGGTCGATGGACGAAGCCTTTTATTGAATCCAACTCAATCTGAGCTGATTTTCAGTCAAATCTGGTCAAAACACTAAAGATCAAATGTAAAATCATGTCCCATCCACCGTCCTCTGGCGTGTTGTCTCCCCCTCAGGCCTCTGGACACCCCCCCCATGCACACACACACCCTCCCCCTCCCCTCGGTGCCTGGGGGGGTTGTGGTTGTGTGTGCATTAGGATGGGGGGGGGCTGCTTTGAGTGCTTTCATAAAGCCTGCTGACTTAACCTTTGTGTGGCCCAGGACGCCGGGTCCCGCCGCTGGATGTCAAAGCCCTCGTACGACTCCAACATGTGCCGCTGACCTTGGATCAGCTCACACTCGTGTCCTAGAAAGCGTGAACAGTGACGGGCTTTCCATCCGAGGTGTGTGTGCAGGATGTGCAGAGTGTGTTTGCTACGTGATTCGCTCAGATTTCATGGTGACTCCAGGCGGTTTGATGGATTTCCAGGCTGGAGGTGAAGGTGGCGGACGCCTTAAAACCAGCTTGAATTCACTCTCAGCTTTTCAGTGTTTAGACACGTTGAGTTTTTTCACTCACGCTCCCAGTGTTTTTAGCAGGAATAATGTTGTGAGCTGCCACAGAACGGACTGGAGTGCAGAGCTGCTGTGACAGTTCCCTGGTTGCTTTGTTTGTCTTTTGTTTTAATCCTCGTCACCGATGGTTCAGGCCTCGGGACCACCCACGTAGCTGTGCCAAAGATGTGTTCAAGAAGGCACTCGAATATGGCTGCGTCTTAATTACTACTCAGCACTGAAAACACACACGAACAAGTGAGATCCTGATTGAGAGGAAGGACTAGACAGGAGAAAAGGACGATTTAACATCAGAGCACAGAAAGGATTTGAGGGATTAAGGAGAAAGCTACGACCCACTGGAGAGGGTTTGTTGTTTTGTTTGTTAATATGATTTTAGCTGCGAGTTTTTGTTTTTGTGGGAAGAGGCTGAAAGTGTCTCCAAACCATCTGAATGTGAAATGAAACCCAACTTTTAGTGTGAACACATCAGACTATGCAGCTCGTTTTGTAAAAAAAAAAAAAATCCATAGAAAGGAGCGATGGCGAAGGAGGCGTGTTGACGGATGGCGAGTCCTCTGGACACGCCGCCGTCATCGAATCCTCCGTTCCAAATGCTTACACAAACAAATCGTTAATGTTTTGGCTGCTCAACATCTGCAGGCGATGACAAAGGCCTCAGTGTGAGCGCAGATATGACTGTACCAGGCTGAGGATGACCAGGCCGACCACCACATCAGGACGCATCCACGCCGCAGAGACGCCGCCGTGCACACGACACACACACCCACAGGAAGCAAACCGCTCACTGGCCTCAGAGCAGAATTACCAGACTCAGATTTATTTGTTAAACTGTCCTACATGTGTAACTTTACTCTAACACTGCTGGTTTATTTTATGCAGGTTTTACAATTCAGGCAAAAGTGTAAAACAAAATA
>JAPTYQ010000009.1:29596608-29609514 GCA_029814465.1 Ostorhinchus cyanosoma
ATACTTTCCCTCTGGGATTAATACAGTATATAAGGATATAAGGGTATAAGTATAAGGATATATACAGACGGTATATGATAATTATGTATGATGTCAAATTCCAAACAGTTTGCATGGGTTGTGATTATTATACTGGGCTTAAAAAAGCCTAGACTGGTTTGTGCGTCTTAAAGGTTCAGTTCAGGAGCTTGTGCTTCTTCCTCTAAACTTGGTTTATGTTTTTTACTCGACTTCCACTGGATCCAGAGCAGCTCAGTGTGTAAAGGTCACAGGCTTTTTTTTCTCTCTCTCTCCTTTTTCCTCCTTCTTCACTGTATCTTTAAACAGAAAAATCTATAATGACTACGACAGCCACGGTATCTATTTCACAACAGTCCGCTCGTGTCAATCAGCCTGATGCCGATAAAGATCTGTATTTTGATTGAATGTGTGCAAAACTACTCATACTTTACACACGGCACTTTGAAGTGAAGCGGTTGGAAATCATATCAGATGCAGCCCAACCAGAGAACACCCAATCAGACAGAGATGATTTCATAAAGAGGGCTCTTGGGTTTCAGCGTCATAAATAACTCATGGTAATCCCATATTTCTCTGACTTCTCTCATTTGAGCTTGGGATGGAAAGAGGGCAGTTGTGACAAACATTGTTAGCGTGTCTGCCAGAGCGTTCCGATCGGCCTTTACGCGTCTCGGCTGCTCTGGTTTCTTTTCGTAAAAGCTTATGAGGTGATGTCCCAACTCATCCATGTCCTCAGCTGTTACACACTGGGATATTCGCAGATTTTAGCTTCGAGGCGGTGTTTGTCGGATGCCTTTTGGAGTCGCTTTTCCATCGGACAAATGTGCAAAACTTTACAGATATTTAGTAAATATCAAAAAAACAGAAGTGCGTAATGTGGGCTTTTCCATTAAATCACAAATGCAAGGATTTGTTCATTTATCGTGAGATGAAACGAGAAGTCGTTCCATAAACATGAATGTAAATATAGTGTTGATTTACAGATATATTCATTATTCTTATATATTACTCCTCCATCTACGACTAAATTAAAAACAATATTCGGTTGTTGTATCTTTTAAAACTCTTCTTCTTTTCTTGTTGTAATGTCCGTCAACATTTGTTTTGTTTTTTTATTCTCGTGACTCTAGTTGCAGAAACAGGTCTTTCCACTGCACTTTTGCTTGATATACGAATTGCGAAAAAAAAAAAAACAACCATAGAAAAATGAGAGTTTGGGGGAAACTGTCTTTTTTCCATTTGGAAAGTTATATTCACGCAGTCTGAAGGTGACTGGAAAAGTGACTCGTAACGACAACAATTCATTTAGCGGGAAAATGTGTCTGTTTTCTGTTCCGTTTCCTCCTTTGCTCTGTTTGTGTGTATCTCCTCTCATCTCGCCTTCTGCTGATGCGTTCTTCAAACTAACGTCCACTCATTAAACCAGGGACGTTAAGCTCATGTTAGTTCAGTTCATAGACCTGAATAGGATCTAAAGTGGGCCGGGGGGGTGTTAAAACTTTCATAAAGATATGTGTTAAAAACAAAAAGCATACTCTGGGTACATGTATTCATAATTTCATTTATTTTGCTGGATAAAAATCTTAATTATTGGACTTAATTATTGGAAAAAAAAAAAAATATCAGCGGTTTTTATCGTCCATCAGTTGACCACATTTTTAAAAATCGGCATTGGCCTTAGAAAAACCTGTATCGGTCGACCTCTAATACAAATGCATTTCGGATCAGATCAAAAAAGGCAAAAACAATTAAAAACAGGCAGAATATTGTTAAAATTCCACATTATTTTCTTTTCACATTCATTTGTTCAGGTTATTCACATTTTCCGTTAAAAGATGGTTTGTTCATGTAAATATTTTCTTCATTTAATGTTATGTTTGGCACTAAAACAAACATTTGGCGTCGGCGTTCTGATGTTCTGTGTCGTCCGTCGTTACACACTGGAATATTCGCAGGTTTTAGCTTCGAGGCGGCGTTTGCACGATGCCTTTTGTAGTCACTACGGTGATGGTAACAATTAATTTAGCGGGAAAATGTGATTTTTTACGGTCTGTTTCCTCCTTCGCGCTGCTTCTGGCCGCCTGTTTTACAATGATAATAACGATAATAACGTGTGAGGGCATGTGCCGCTCTGTACAGATTTGTGAAATGGCTCGATTCATAAGTCATGAGAACCCCCGCTGAGACCTCTTCCTACACGTGCAATTTTCCAAAGCCATCCACTCGCCAAGCAATAATTATGCTGAAGTTTTCAATTACACTCCTTCCATTTCATTAACAAAAAATGTTTGGCTATTGTATAATTAGATATATGAGCTTACCACCTACATTTAACATAGCCACTACACAGCAGCTTGATGGAAAACAGAGAAGGGTTTTAGCATGTGTGCATTCACGGCGGTTTAGTAGACTACTATAAAGTCAAATCAGCCCGACGTTCTGCAGACTCACCCCTCCCTCCTCCTCCTCCTCCCTCCTTTTTTCCATCGTTCGCTGAGGTCCTCTAATCTACAAGACCTATACAGACCTGTAATTGACCATCATGAGATGTTTGATGGAGTATGGGAGGTTTTGTTAACATGTAAAAGTACACATGTACCAGGACACACATTATCAGCTGTTAGGGGGGGGGGGGCAGACTCAGCCCAATACCATCTAAAGTGGGTCAAATAATAACACAATAACCCATAAATAATGACAAATACAAACAAAAACTCTAAAGTTGTCCCATTATTCTGCCTGTTCTTAAATGTTGTGTGTATCTGTAGATCCACTGTGATCTGTTCGTTATAATGAACACGAAGAAATCATCAACTGAATATTGGTCCAATTCACTTATTTTTACTGTATGTTTTCTTTTTTTTTTATAGGATAGTTTGTGGATTGAAACACTTTCATCGTATCATTTGACTTTTTTTTTTCCACTAAAACATAAAGAAAACTTTGGTGTTGACATTATTTACAGACTGATGCTATTATTTTACCGTTTCAGATCATATTGTGCTACTTGTGTTTAACAGCCCCGGTATAAACAAACTAATAACTTCTTATTTTTGCTGTGAAATCCTCACACAAACACATCAGACCCGTCCAGTCAATCAGTTCGTCATCAATAATCACAACTCCATTTTTTTAAGCTTTAGTTGAGTGCAAAAAACTTCAATTACAGCATGAACATGTTTACATCTACAAACGATTTTTAAAAAAGAGAATAACATGAACAACCTGAAATTTCCTCTGAAAAATAAGTGAATTTCAACAATAAGAGTGTTTCTGCTGGTAAGGTTCCTTGAAGCCACACCAAAACAAAACAAAACAAACAAAAAAAATCCTCACTGTTGAATTAGACTGATTATACATTTTTATATATTTTGGACAAATGTCCTAACCTCTCAACTGAAAGTTTGTGAAGATTCAGGAGGAAGAGTAAAGGAGAGCTTCACAACAGCAGGAGATGTAGAGGAATTAGTAAAACAGTTAAGTTTCACTTTCATTTCTGCACCACCTCATATGTCGTATTTCACCCAAAAACCTGAACTGTGCGTTAAGACCTGCTGCGATGCAGAAAGGGGGTGGGACTATAGAAGTTGTACTCCATCCTGCTCCTTTCTGATTTTTTTTTTCTTTGCCATTTTTGGTTTTAAATTCATAACACATGCGGACTCTGACATGTGACTGTGTAAAGTCAACATCATCGTGGGCTGGATTCAACCCTTCGGGGGCCGTGGGCTGTATATTTGACCCGCCTCCGTAAATGTATTCCACATCTAAAGTGTGCGTCCTATTTACCTGCTGTTCCATGTGAATTCAGAGTTTTACAGGAGGATTAGACTCCGCCCCCTTGTGTCTCTGCTGTAAACTATGACCCACTGATGATATTATATAAAAAATTAAACTGTCCATCATCGTGGCTATCTCTCCATCTTAAGTGGCTGTACCCTGTTACCACACGGGCTTGAGTTTCAGGCCAATGCAATCCAATACAAGCCACAGAAACTCTCCTCAGTGCTGTCATTTTGTCTGTTCCCTTTCACATCCCTCGCAACAGGTTTCCACTGGAGGCCAAGATTGTTCTCAGTAAAAAGGTATGTGTTGCAACTCTACCTACATTAGCAGAAAACCACAGAGTATCTTAAATCTTTAATTCGATGTCTGCAGCAGATGTGAGGCCGGTGCCGGGACACGACGGGCAACTCGTCCACCAGCGTTTGCGAGTTTCCTCCACGTTGCATTTGGGCGGCGGGTTATTGTTTGGTCCGATCCGGTCGTTTGACACCGGTGACGGACGGCGACGCCTCCAGGTGTGCATGTGATGTCAAAAAAAAAAAAAAAAGAAGAAGAGTAAAGAAAGAAACGGAGGAGGGAAGAGTGATCTGATGACGCAGAGATAAAGTCAGCGGGGGACAGAGTTTTAATGAGGCCCGTGTCCTGCTGCTGATGTTGGACGCTGTAAACTGATCCGTGTCAGATATTCGCCGGCTCTGTGACAGAATTATTAAAAGCTCATCCTCTTAATGCAGCATCCACAGTGTCACCTTTCACAGCTTCTCACAGATACTTACCCATTAGTACTGGCCTTTTTTTTTCCACAGGTAAACTGGCAAAGAACAGACCAGCGTCTAATCCAGAGGTGGCAAACATACGGCCCGCGGGTCAAAACTGGTCCGCCAAAGGGTCCGATCCAGCCCTTTAACGTAAAAATTATACTGATCACATTAACAATCAACCATTTTAACTCCTGTGTTTTAGACTCAAGTGGATCAGACCAGTAATATACCATCAGAACAACCTATAAATAATGACAGATATAAGTGTTTCACTCAAAAACGAACTACCAAAGGGTCCGATGAATTTATGAAATATGAAAATTATACTGAAGATGTTAACAATAAAGGATGTAAAACCATTTTAGTTCAAGACACACAGACAAATATGATCTAAAGTGGGTCAGAACATTAAATACCAATATAATGTCCAGCATCTAATCCAGAGGTGGCAAACATAATGCAATTTTTATAGTTTTTATGTCATTTTTCATAGTTTTTTACTTTGTTTACTGTCTTTCATGTACCTTTTGCTGAGCTCTTACAACCCATTTCCAATGCACCTTTTTTTTTTTTTTTCAAATGGAAAATAAATTGATTCTTGATTCAAAACTGGTCCGTCATATTGGTCTGGATGTGGAACCTGAACCTGCTGTAAATTCTTCCTCTGCACAGGAAGTAGAAGGTCTTAGGGCTGAAAAAGGCTCTGAAATCTAATTAATTGTGGTCATTGTTAGGAAATATGAAAGTACGTTCATAAAATAATTGATGTGAGTGCCTCATTGCAGCCTGTGATGCTCTTTGCTTAAATCTGTTGTTCTACTGATTTTTCTTCAGAAATTTCAGGATGTTCATGTTATTCACATTTTTTAAAGGATAATTTGCAGATTCAAACATTTTCATGATGTAATTTGACTTTTTTCATTCTGTAACATTGGGAAAAGTTTGGATTTAACATTCATTTATTACTTTACTGGTTTGATCCAGTTCAGATCATATAGGTCTGAATGTGGAACCGGAACTAAAATAAGTTCGACACCCTTGGTCTAATCCGACATGACCCAACGCTAAATCACAACTCGGAGCATCATGGTTTGTATCTGTCAAACTTGGACCTAAGTGTTATGTATATGAGCCCTACCTCCCGTCATTAGTGATAGTAACTGCATTATCTCGGTCATCAGTTGCAAAAATGATCTCAAAGTGGTGTCCATTTTTGAGGTAATTTTGATACTAAATGGATTTTGCCTCTTTGTGCATAGGAGCGCGTCCCCTCAAGCCTGTACTAATTACATCCATAATCAAATGCATTCTGTGGCTCCTTGTTAATGACATTGATCTTTTGGAATATCCGAGCCTATATTCTGTGAGATTATTGGATAAAGTGCAGGGCGAAGTCTGCGTGACCCCGCGAGGAAGACGTCGTTGCAGACATAAGTGGGTATTAAATGGATATAATTGACAGTGACCCCTCCTGGCACTCTGCGCCGCCGAGGCCTCCGGTTCATGGATCATACAGCAGAGGAGGCCGAATTAGCATGGGTTAGCAACGGCCACATTAAAATTAAGAAAAGGGAGACGGATCAGCGCTGAGCCGCCCGGCTTATCAGCTGATGGGGCCCAAATCTGACGCCAAACCCAGGCTCTGAGGTTGGTTTAGTTTAAAACAGGGGGGTCAAACATACGGCCCGGGGGCCAAAACCAGACCACCAATGGGTCCAATGCATTTATGAAATATGAAAGTTACAACAATAGAAGATTGGTACAAGATCAACTTGTAAATATTCAAAATGTAAAAATTGACTTCATTAGAATCCAGAGGAATACGTTTGATCATATTTGGGACAAACGGATCAAGTTCGTATCCTCAAGCCGCCCCGAATTTGAATCATTCCTCTAATAATGTCCTGTTTATGTTTACACTTTTGTATGTATAAAATAAGAAATACACAAAATACTCTAGCATCTGTATGAATGGTAATGTTGAAAGATATTGTCACCTTTTCCAATAAAAACAAAATGGAAAAAAGAAATACAAAAATTATACTGAAGAAAAATGTTAAATTACATGAAAATATTTACATTCACAAACTGTCCTTTGACAAAAATTGTGAATAACCTGAACAAATATGAACAACTGGAAATATCTTAATATAAATCAGTGTAATTGTACCAATATTCTGATGGTTATTAAATCTTCTGTGCGTTTGTAGATCCACTGTGATCTGTACGTTATAATGTACATGTGTAAATGATAAATTGCGGCAGAATATTGTTAAAATTGCAGTTATTTTTCTTAAGAAATTTCAGGTTGTTCATAGTTGTTCATATAATCACATTTTTAACAAGATAGTTTGTAAATCTGAACATTTTCATCATGTAATTTTATTTTTTCTACTCTACCATTTGTCATTATATTATTTTTTTTTTTGGTCTGATCCACTTGAGTTCACACTGGGCTGAATGTAGAACCTGAACCAGCCCTGATTTGGAATGCTCTACCTGTTTAATTTCCCGTGTACTGAATATTTCCAGTGTTGTTTCCGCTCATATACAGTATGTTTATTGTTGGTTCGCTCAGACTGACCCCGACGCCTCCATCCATTGTGACGACGCTCACAGATGATCTGGAGTCGGGTCAAACCTCGGAACATATAATCTGAGTTTGAAGGGGCTAATGGAGACGTGGGCTGTGTTTTGTAAATGTACTGTAATTGCAGGGCTGAGTATTTCTATGATATGCTGACCTCGGCGTGGAAGTGGATCTGGCAGCGGCTCCGGGCCTGCACAGGTGGGTCCCATTGTGGCGGGTGCCCCGTTTGCTTTTCTGCTGTACTGTTGGCATGATGAGGGTAATTGGAGTGTTGGTCTGGTGAATCAGTGCCAGGTTGGGTGGGCAGATTGCATATGATCATCATGTTCTGACCAGATGGCTCGCTGGCACCGGCCTCTCATTGGTGGGCTGTGGATACGTATGTTCACAGGAGGACGTCTGTTTGTGGACGTGCGCTGGACGGAAACACGGACGTGTTATTGATTTACAACAGAGGTGTCAAACTCATTCTAGTTCAGGGGCCACATGCAGACCAGTACGGCCTCGAGTGGGCCGGACCAGTAAAAGAATAGAGAAATAGATAGATAGATAAATAAATAACTAAATCAATAAATCAATAAAAATATGTTTTATTTATAAGTGCCTTTCAAGACATCTAAGGACACTGTACAACAAGATCAAACAGACAATGCATAAAATAAAAATAAGCAAACCAATAGATAAAAGACTAATAAAAACAAAGATGTAGAATGACACATAAAACTTATGGTGGGTGGGTTACTCTGAAAAGGTGAGTTTTGAGTCTGGATTTGAATGTGGTAGTAGATAAAGAATGTCAGGTTTTGTCTATTGTTTAGTGTTAAAAAAAAAAAAAAGGAACATTTACAGCTCTCAAAATGAACGTGTTACACTAGAAAAAAAATCTAAATCTGACCAAGTGTATTTTTCTCATTTCAGTCCAAATATCTGATCACACTTAAAATCAGACAGAATCACCTACAGAGGAACTTTTATAGATATAAGAACTGATTTACAGACAATAGATCTGGAAACTCTGATTTAAAGAAATCTGACCAAGATCATTTTCACTTGTTCCTTTGGCAGATTGTATCTCAGATGAATCCATCCTCCTGCACTGCAAAAATCTAAATCTGACCAAGTGCATTTTTCTCATTTCTAGTCACATTATCTCATCACACTTAAAATAAGACATAATCACTTAAAAAGGAACTTTTCAGTTAGATATAAGAACTGATTTAAAATTTTCTGAAAGGGCAGTTTGTAAATGTAAACACTTTTATGTAATTTTGCTTTTTTTAATGTTAAAACAAAGAGAAAAAAGAGTAGCTGTGATTATTTGTTACTGGTCTGATCCACTTGAGACTAAAACAGGGACAAAATAAAGGAGCTAAAATGACTGATTGTTAGTATTTTCTGTGTAATTTTTGCACTGACAGGCTGGATTGGATCGTTTGGCGGACCAGTTTTGACCCGCAGGCCATATGTTTGGCACCCCTGGATTAGATGCTGGTCATTATTTATTGGTACAATTACACTTATTTCTTATATAAGACAGTTCAAGTTGTTCATATTTTTTCAGGTTATTCACATTTTTAGTATAAGGGTAGTTTGTAAATGTAAACATTTTTATGTCATTTTACTTTCCTACATTAAAACGAAGTGAAACATTTGTAGTTGTTGCTATTTATAGGTTATTGTGATAATATTTCACTGGTCTGATCTGCTTTCGATCATATTGGTTTGAATGTGGAACCTCAACTATACTGATTTTAACACCTTCAGTGTAATTTTTGTCCTTTTCTTAAATCCACCCCACTAGGCCGGACCCGTTTTGGTCCTCAGGCAGCATGTTTGACCCCAGTGCTTTACAGTGGATCCCAATGCAAAGCCCATTAGTGCTTTTAAGGGGTTCAAGTCATAAAACATCTCAGAATACACGACCACACCGCGGTGGCCGGTCTCATGTTTGTGTCTAAAATCCAAAGCCACTCTGAAATGTATTACTTCGGAAGATGACAAATGACTCCAGCAAAGTTTTGCACATGCGGCCGGATAAAGTTTATCTTTAGGGCATGTGCAGCTGCCAGCAGTACTTCCAGAAAACTTTAATCTTTCCTTTCAGAGGCTCACTTCCTATTTCTGTGCAGGGGCTTGATGGGAGGCAGACGGGGGCTGTTTTGACACCCGTCTGAGGAAACGATCGCAGTGAGTGGGCTCGCCGCCGGAGCACTGCAGCCTGTCTACTGGGGCTGTTTCACTGGAACTTAGTGCCACGGCGACTTAATTAGAGCTTTAACTCAAGGAAAAGAGCTCAGTCAAAGCAGAGCCCGCCGGTCATGTGACCAACCGACCACTTTCATGAAGGATAAGCCGTTAGATCTGAGGTGATCAAAGGCCCAGGGCTATTTTTATCATATTTATATCTATATGTCACATGAGTGTGCTGATTTAACACCATTTATTATGATATCCTCTGTGTTTTGCAATTTTCATTGTAAATCATTTGGGGTTTTTTTCCATACATTTAATCCACTGATCATGTAGATGTTCATAAAAACTCAGATTAAAGTTGAGGGTTATTATCAGAAACAGAGAAAACTGAAGAAATTTGACTTTTTCAGCAAAAATATCAATAACTGAACATAAAAACAAGCATCTCCATTTACTGTCATTGATCCAATTTCACAGGTTTTCCTGGTGAATCAATATTGTAGAAGATGACAGATGACATCCTGCAGATAGTCCAACCTGCACAGAGGCATTAGTATTTACTTTAAGGGACACATCATCCGCGGAAATAATGAAAGTGGATGTTGCGTTTTCTAAAATTGAAGCCAGGGGCAGCATATACAAAGAAAACGGGGGTCCAGACTAGAGCCCTGAGGCACCCCAAAGCCTTCAAATTCAACTGTTACTATATCAGAAATAGAGAAAATTTAAGAAAAAGGGACTTTTTTTTTTGCAAAATATTAATAACTGAACATAAACCCAGTGTCTCCATCCACTGTCATTGATCCAACTCCATGGGTTTTACTGGTGAATCAATGTTGTTGAAGATGACGGTGTTTCCACGGTAACTACAGAGCCTCTGAATGTGCAAATGGGTCATATCTGATGACCATGAAAAGATGATAAACTGCATTTTACACCAATTATTTACATGTATTTTTAGGATAATTGGATCAATAGGTATTAAACATTTTACATCTGTTGATGATTTTGTCGCCGGTGGATGTTTGGGTCTTCATATTTACAGTGAAGCCCATAAGTATCTGGACAGTGACACAAATGTGATAATCAAGATGTGGTTGAAGTGTGGACTTAAAGTTTTCTTTCAAGGAGTTTCATATGTTGTACAGAAGGCGGCTGTAGTAAAGGCCTGGAACAAACTGAACAAAACTGAGTATTTGGCTAAATTAGTTCCAGACTGAAGACAATTTTTGAAACAACCCTCAAATGTAGTCATGTACGTTTGAGCCTTAATGTAGTCATGTACTTTTGAGCCTCTGAAAATGGAAGCACTATGTTTTAAATGGTTTTAATTCCTAAACAGTTCATGTAATATTTCTGTGAAACCTCTTATGTCACCGCTTGAATACTTATGGACCTGACTGTAGCTATTTCTCACCCACAATTTCATGATGTACAACAAAAAAACAAGAATATGTCAGATGAAAGTTATATAGAAAGAAGAAAGAAAAAAGAAGAGCCTGTTTTCACTTCATTTCAGTACAGAAAACATACTGTGCAGCTTTTTCTGAGCATTCTCCTTTGGTAGTGAAATGAAAGAACAATGACATTTTAGAGCTGGAAGGAATTCTGCCTTAAACATCTGGTACAATCTACCTGTAGGGTCATGTTTAAATGACTTGTGTCCTTTGTGCTGTGTTTAGTGTGTGTGTCTGTGTGTGTAAAGTGCCAGAGTTCAGAGCTTAAGATGCTGATCCAGCAGACAGACTGATCCAAACACACCAGAGACACATCTGGGTTTTATTTAGCTTTCTGCGTTATACACAATGCGATCTCAAATTACCATTCACATGCAAACATGCGTACAAAATAAGGTTGATTTGATACAGTTATTGAGAAGATACACAGAACAGTTGGGATGATCAGCCCCATGAAGGTTAAGTATTACTGTTTTTTTGGGGTTTTTTTTTTGTTTTTTTAAATCAGTGAGATCTAAGATGAAAGGCTAAATTCCAAAACGCCTAAATCCACTTTTACTGTTGGCAGTTTTGTAGAAATTGTAATCCATTAACAATAACTATTTCTCTTATATTGATTTTTACAAACACCTGCCTGAGTGCCAACATTTGTTTCTGCAGCTTTTTTTTTTAATCCATTAGAATTACAGTTCTGGCATCAAAACATGTCTCAGTTGTTCAATTATCCAACTGAATGCATGCAAATCTTAACTGACAGTATGTGGTGTGGTATAGAAACACACTGATGTATTCTCAGTGAGCACAAGGTCAATTTGGTTATTGGAAAAGAAAAGCATGCGGTTTGAAAGTTAGATCAACAGCTCTCTGAGAACACAGAGGAAATGGAAAAATAGACATGGTTACTTTAATAGATGGTCTCTTTGGTGAGAAAAAGTCTTAACTGCCACATGAGGTCAAAGCATAGAGTGGAAAAAACACACTGAGCAATACACATACACACACACACATACACCTTCAGAACAGCATTTGCACACTTCTGCAGAAAATCATTTGATGATGCATCTCTGAATTTCTCTGAGCCACTTAAATTGACTCACTCCTACATTATTACTGTACCCATATTCACAAAAATGCACAGCAACACTATGTTAAATCTGATGTAAATTCAATAATACTTGAATGACATTAACATATACTGTATTTTGTAATGGTTGGAACTCCAGCCAACTTTCATCTCTAAATGGGATTAAATACATCACACTGATGATGATGATTATGATTAAATATTGTAAAGAGTGATGGCAGTGTAGTTGAAATATCTTGGGTAATGTTCAGTCCTGCATTTTAATGAGATGAATTGTCTGCAGCTGCTTCTCTGTTTGATTAGAATGTGGAGAAGGAAGGTGTGGATTGTCTTAAATGACTGTAAAGGCTGGAATTAACTGCTCAGAATAGGACTTTAGTCACAATAATGCAATATGTTATTTATTGTAGTCTGATCCATGGAGTTCCTCAGTGGTTGACCTACAGCCTTTCAGCAGATTTTCATTTGACTGAACAAAAAGGACAAAGTCTTTGCCTCAAGTGGAGGATCAAGTGGTCTTGTTCGTGAGTGAAGGAAGGATGGAATGTGAGACTGATAGTTGGATCGATGCAGTGGCTACAGTTTTGTGGTCGTTGTGCGTCGTCTGTCGTGGTGAAAAAGGAACTGAGCCGAAAAGCAAAGCTCTCCATTTACCGGTCAGTCTATGTTCCTACTGTCACCTATAGTCATGAGCTTTGAGTCGTGACCGAAAGGACACGATCCCAGATACAAGCAGTCAAACTGAGTTTCCTCCGTAGGGTGGCTGGGCGCACCCTCAGGGATAGGGTGAGGAGCTCAGTCATCAGGGAGGAGCCTGGAGAGACTATTATGTCTCTGGCTTGGCCTGGGAACGCCTCTGGACCCCCTGGAAGAGCTAGAGGAGGGGAAGGGAAGTCTGGGCATCCGTGCTTAGACTGTGACTGCAACCCAGATGAGTGGAAAAAATGGATGGATGGATGGATGGATGGATGGATGGATGGATGGATGGATGGATGGATGGATGGATGGATGGAT
>JAPTYQ010000009.1:29680305-29693379 GCA_029814465.1 Ostorhinchus cyanosoma
AGCTGTTTGTGTTGGTCTCATTCTATTTGTCCAAACTAATGGAGCTTTAGTTGAACCAGGCATTAAAATGAACAACACACTAAAGAAAACACAATGTTGTCAAGTATTGGTATACTGATTTCTGTTATGTTTTACCACAGAACAGCTGCTTAGCTGTAAAGAACACCCCCACCCACCCCCCAACTCCATTTGCACTTAGACAAACACAACAATGACTTTTGTCCAACAAATATGTGTAAGTGCATCCATTGTGTTTGTGTGTGAAATAAGAGCCTCAGTGTTCGTTGTCTTTAATGGATGCTATAGATGACGACGTCGGGCGCAGAATGCATTATTTAACTGTCGCCTTTTCTCTCCTATTATAGAGTATTTACATCACAGGAAAGACACTACAATTTTCACATGTTCATATAATTATTATCCTACGGGACGTCATCCGCCCACGCCGACAGCTGCTATCGTTGATGTACGGTCTGCGAATTGCATGTGATTTTTTGCTTTACGTTACAGATATCGAGTTTTGCGTTTGTTTTCTCGTGAGTTAAATATGAGAGCAGCGCTTCTGCAGCCTTTTCTACATGTGTGTGTGTGTGTGTATAAACTGAACCAGTCGCTCGAAGAATTATGAGTCCGGAGCGTTACTGTACGCTGCAAACTCTGGTTAAAATTACACGCTGTGCAAGTAAAAATACAGTAATTACTGTCTTCTTTTCTGATGCTAAATACAGGTGACACGTTCGCAGTGTTTCCCCTTAATCCATTTAATTACTGTATGTATGACAACATGTGTGCGTGTGGGTCTAACTCTCTTCCTCTGCTCAGGCTTTATCGGCCTCTGCATACGTTATGATCTAATTCAACTGAGGCAATTACTGCGCGGCTAACACGTATGGATGGATGTCTGAGAGCAGCAGGTCATAACAGTCATATTGTATCGGCCATATTAGCCCGTCAATACCAGCCCCTGGCAGCTTTATTTAATTACAGCAGCAGCCTGATTAGCCCGCCTTCCCTGGAGGAAGTACAGACTATATGTCATAATCATAACAAGGGTGCAAATAATGAACAGGTCAAAGTAATATCCCTTTGGTCTGTCGCTGCTAATTATGGAGGTAAATTATTGTGTGTTGATGTGAATTCATGTGCTGCCTACAGTGTTGATTTTATGGGGTTTTGACAAACTGTGCGGACTATGAAAAACGACTGTACTAACCTTGGAATATCGGAGCAGAGCAGCATATTTAATCACCTTTACTGGGATGGTTTTGGCCTGTAGTTCCTTCGAAAACACAAATGAGAATGTGTTGGTTGAGAGTAAATACATGCATGCTTTAATGACACCCCGGAGCTCAGTTCATCTTCTAAAAGCATGCTGGGAAAAAAAAAATGAAATGATTTGCTCACCGTTGTGTTCACAGACTTAATGAAGTATCCCAATCAGAGCAAACTTGACATTTAGTCTTTTTTCTTGAAATACGTGAATAAATAAATGGATCCGGTTAATGTTTGTGTTGACTATTTTAACATCTCGGCGCAAAGTGAAATAATTAATTTGGGAATGTTAGACACGATTTACATATAAATGCGTTTTGTATTAAAATAAATAAATGATACAAATACACCATAGTGATAAACGCCACCCTCAAGACTACAATTTACAATTAAAATGTTAAACATCCTGATTATTTTCAAGAATAATTTCTTCTTGACCTTTGGAGGCCTGCACAGATATTTGACATGTTTGTTGTTCTTGTTCGTGTCAACTTTAATCACATTAAACTGAAGCGAAAAACTCTCAGTGTGTCAGCGATGAAATAACGGAATATGAGACTTTAACAGTAAAAGTAAATATTATAGGAGTACGTCTAAATAGCAGGAATTTTATGTTCTATTAATTTGCAGTGACAGCAGTGTTTTCCTTCACTGTCCTCGTTCGTATTATTCTTATAATCCATCAAACTGCGCCTCCACTGAGGTGTGAAATATTCTTCTCAGTGTTTTCGTTTTGTTCTGCTAATATTTCACACACATTCCATGTTGTGCGTGTAACTCCCTGTTGGGTTTCAGCGTTTGTCTGCACATGTGTGGGTGGACGTGGCCCTCTGCCATTTCACGGTGGTGTTCGTCGACATGTCACAGTTCGTCCACACGGTGGCAGCAGAGGCACAGACCAGCGCATGTGCATGTGTCCAGTTCCTGCTGTGTCACATGAGAGAGTTTGGAACTAAAGCAAGAACAAATAAAGACAACTTACAGATCACACTGAATCTACCAACACATTGAGCAACAGGCAGAATATTGGTCAAACTGCACTTATTCTTCTGGTTGTTCACACTTTATCATTCAAGGATGGGTTGTAAATGTAAATATTATCATAGTGTAATATTATTTTCCCATTAAACCATTAAATGGCCCAAACATGGGTTCAGTCTGGCCCCTGGAATGAATGTGTGAAATGCAAAAATGACACTGAAGATATGAATCATTTTAGTTCAGGTTCCACATCCAGACCAGTTTAATCCCCAGTGGGTCGGATCAGTCAAATACTATCAGAATAACCTGGAAATACTCAAAACTACATATTTTTCTCTTTGTCAATGTAAACATTTTCATAAAACAAACTATAATTTCAGAACAACGCAAATAACCTGAACAAATATGAACATTTTGAAATATTTGAAGTGTAACTGTACAACTATTCTGCCTGTTATTAAAAGTTTTGTGTATTTGTATTTAATCCACTCTGATTTATGCTATAATGAACATGTGTAAATGATAAACTGAGGCAGAATATTGATGAAGTTGCACTTGTTTTCTTAGGAAACCATTTGTTCATGTTATTCACATTGTTTTAACCCTGTAAAGCCTGAATTGCCTGGTCTGATCTGCCTTGGCAGAGGTCTACACTCTCTGAGGTCTTTGCTAGTTTCTATATTATTCTGTTATTATTTGACTGGTCCCGCCCACTGCACATCAAATTTGTCCAAATGTGGAGCTGAACAAAGATGAGTTTGACAGCCCTGCTTTCAACCAAGAAATGAAATGTGTAGTTGTGATTATTTATAGATGATTCTGTTATTACTGACTTGTACGTGGCGCCTGAACATCCAGAACTGTTCATATCTTCAGTGTAATTTTTGCGCTCTGCACTCGTCCCTGCTGTGCGTGGCCGTGCGTGCCCACGTGCACGCCGTCCCACGTCTGACAGCGCCGATCTGACCCGTGCTAATGAACACTGCCGACGTGGATGACACGGACTGACAGCGGGACAAGAAAAAGACCCCGTTGTCGCCGCCGCCTCCATCCCTGGGCCTTTAAATAACCCCACGTAGCCTGACGCATGTTTATTAGTCATGTATTAGTGGCTGATGGACACGGATGCTCATTACCAGTTAGTGTTGCTTCAGAAGAGACCAATCTGCGCCCTGTGAGGGTCGTCACTCACGTTAACGGCCTTGACACGAGCATGAGCTCAACCTGAATGGAAAATGCCACACATTATATTTAACTGGATGAAAAGGGAGCGTTCGGTGACAGAAAAATGTCCCTGAGCGGATCCGTCTGCGTGTAGAATAAAAGGCATATTGTGCTAAAAGTGCAAAAGTTTCCCATGAGCCTCTGCAGGTATTTTCTCAGTAGCTTAGGTTACCTCACGTCTACATAAGTACCTTTAAGTGTCTTTTTTTTTTCAGTGTTGAAATATGTCATATTTTGGCAGTTGTGTTTCCTTCCACGCATGATATCACTGCATCTGTGTTTAACCCCTAAAGGCCCAGAGCTACTGTGGTGGCAGTTCCACTACTGTACATATTTATCTAAAGATTGAACTTTTCTAAAGTGATTTATTACCATTTATTGTGACATTATCCTCTGTATTTAGCATTTTTTCAGTGAACGTCATGTATTTTCTTGTATTTGATTTACTGATCATATGGATGTTTGGAAAAGCTGAGATTAAAGTCAATTTCCACATTATTTATTATTTTGTTTTTCTTATTTTTTTCTTCATTTTTGTTCATTTATCCACTGTCGTTGAGCCAAAATCAAGTATTTTTCTATATTTAATTCGCTGGTCATGTAGATGTTCATAAAAGCTCAGATTAAAGTCGATTCTTATTATAAATAAAACAGAAAACTGAAGAAAAAGGGACTTTTTTACCAAAATCTCTCATTAACTGAACATAAAAGTGTGTCCATCCACTGTCATTGATCCAACTCCATGGGTTTGACTGGTGAATTAATGTTTACTTTATTATTATTATTATTATTTTGTCCATTTTATTGCCTTTTTTCTCATTGTTTTTCTTCAGTTTCGATCAGTTTGTGTCTTATTTTGTTAATGTTACTTATTACATTGTTGGTTGATTATACATTTTTGTTCATTTTATTAATTACTTTGCCTCTATTTTTTCATTTTGTTGCTTATTTTCTTCTCTTTTTGCTTTAGTCAATTTTTGGCTTGGTTTTTTTTCCATATTATTTATCATTTTGTAGGTTTTTTTATTCATTTTCTCCACTGTCCATTTTCTCCATGTTTTCTTTTTTCTTTTTAAAGTTTGTGACATTTTTTCGTCTTTTTGCTTATTATTTGTGTTCATTTTTAGTGACTTTGTTCATTTTACTGAATACTTTGCCTATTTTCGTTCATTTTCTTGCTTATTTTGTGAATATTCTTATTCATTTTTGCTCATTTTATCTGTTATTTTTAAACGGGTTTAAATGGGACATATCTGATGACCATGAAAAGATGAAGAAGTGGATTTTCAATAATTATTAACATGCATTGATAGGTTTAGTGTGGAACAGAAGTTATTAAATATTTTAGATCAGTAGATGGTTTTGGTCGTTGGCTGTTTTTTGGGTTTTTATGGGTTAATTAAAACACACAGTAAAGGAAACCTGAGTAAAAATCTATTCCTTTCACTACAGCGTTGCCCTTACTTCACACACCGTGCATCTGTGGAATGCACCATATTGTTGCAGATCTGTCACTGAACATTAGGCCTGGAAGCAAAGCACAAGAAGGAGCTGTAGAGTTTATGTAGTGAATTAAGAAACGCAGCTCCGACGCCTGCAGCAGCAGGTGGTTTTTATACGAGGTCCAGTTATGGGGATGGTTTGGACTTGATGGGAGCCTCGAGTCTCTTCAGGACAAAACTGTTAAAGTCTGAGGAAAGTGAAGAGAAACGAATGTACCATACATGAGCCGTTATCCACTCAGAGAGAAACTTTGAAGCTTTTGCCTGGGAAAAAAAAACTCCATTCACTTGTTGAAGAGTGAGACCGAACGGAGTTAGCATACACATCCAGCAGGTGGCGCAACACACCAACGCCTCTCAGCCTTCACTTATCTGTAGTCAGGTACATTCATTTATTCATTTTCGGAGCCACTAAATCTGTCCCAGATATTATGAGGAGATGATGGGGTTCAACATGGATGTGTCTCCAGTTCATCACAGAGCAGATGAACAACTATTAACTCTGACAAACACGGTTTAGAGGGAATTAATCTGGTTATTTGTACGTCTGTGGACTGTGGGAGGAAGTGAAGAGAAAGAGTGAAAAAACAGCTCCTCACAGAAAAGAGTTAATTTGACTCCACAAGTGCTATCCACAGCATAGAATCATTTACAAATAAACCCAAATTAGTGTATTTGACTTAAATGTTCACATAATAAACATATAAATAAACTTTGTCTGATATTAGGTGTGTTATTTAACCCATGAAGACTCAGAGCTACTTTTACATCAGTTCCCAAACAATTTTTCTCCGTATTTAACTTTTCTTCTTTAGTTTATCACCATTTATTGTAATATTATCCTCTGTATTTTGCCTTTTTTCAGTGAAAATCGGGCTTTTTTTATATTTAATTCACTGATTATGTAGATGTACATAAAAACTCAGATGAAAGTTGAGGGTTATTAAATCAGAAACAGAGAAAACTGAAAGAATAGTGACTTTTTCAGCAAACCTCTCATTAACTGAACTTAAACCCAGTATGTCCATCCACTGTCACTGATCCAACTCCATGGCTTTTTTTTTTCTCAGTTTGTGACATATTTTTGTTCCTCTAGCTCAATGGTCACCAATCCTGGTCCTCGAGGGCCGATATCCTGCACGTTTTACATGTTTCCCTCTTTCAACACACCTGAGGGTCGTTATCAGTTTTCTGCAGAGCTTGATGATAGGCTGATCATTTGAATCAGGTGCGTTGGAAGATGGAAACATCTAAAACATGCAGGATACCGGCCCTCGAGGACCAGGATTGGAGACCCCTGCTCTAGCTCATTATTTGTATTCGTTTTTAGTGATTTTGTACATTTTACTGAATATTTTGCCTACTTTATTCATTTTCTTGCCCATTTTGTCAATGTTATTCATTGTTTTGCAAGTTTTCATATTCATTTCTGCTCATTTTATTTATGTTCTTAAACCCAGTGTTTCCATCCACTGTCACTGATCCAACTCCATGGGTTTTACTGGTGAATCAATGTAGAAGATGACGGTGTTTCCACGGTAACTAAGGAGCCTCTGAACGTCCACATGGGTCATATATAATGGCTATGAAAAGATGAAGAACTGCATTTATACCAATTATTGACATGGATTAACATGTTTAGTGGCTCAAAAGTAACTGTTCACTCCAGCTCATAATTTCTAAATTATAACATCAAAAACAAGCAGGAAAAACAGACATCTGTGTGTCATTTAGGCTCATGAGATCAATGTGTTGGTTTATTTTTGTAGTCTCAGTCTGTAATACTTGTGTCATCCAGCAGATGGAAGCAACAGCACATAAAAAACTAGAGGATCTGGAGTCACTGACTTATCCCATTTTTCACCAGAATAACAAGGCTCTTTTTATTCTTTTTCTTCTCTTGCTTTGTCATTTTAAACAATAAAGTGATAAACATGTCTTTGATTGTCCATTACTTGATCTCCTTCCATTTCTAGCAACTTAATACGTTAATATTGATAGTCCTGTATATTTGTGCAATTCTGAAAAAAGAAAAAAAAAGTGTAGGGTAGTTGAGGATGATGTTCCCCGAGTCCTGAAAGTCCAAATATGTGGCTAATTTTTAGATATTAATGGTTATAGATTGCTAATTACTCCATTGAAAATATAACACTTAGCCTAGATTACTTTTTAACCATTTTTTTAACAAATGTGCCAAAATCCCCAGTGATTTTGGATACAGATGAAAAAAAACAGTAACAATCCAAAACAACGCTCTGAGTCTGAGCACTAACTACCAAACAGATTACAGTGAAGAAAGGAAGTATGGGTACAGTAACATCTGTCAGTTCCAGTGGTTGAAGGTCATCATAAGGCAGATTCAGAGCATATAGAACTGAACAGTGGTTTTTGTCTTAATTCATTCTGTCTACCACTTATTTTTGCATTCGATACATCTATGTAATGCTTAATATTTTAAAGTAGACTCATGTATCTACAAGCTATGTCTACTTTTTTTTATTATTCTCTCTTTTCTACTTTCTGTCGGCTCAGTTATTATTTATTGTATATCACAGATTTGTTACTCATTGTACTTAACTGATTTTCTTCTGCAGAGACTTTGTTCCAATTAGTGATCGACCGATATGGATTTTTTGGGGGCTGATACCGAAACTGATTTTTTTTTTTTTACATCAGCCTCAGCTGAGTACTAATACAAGCTGCCAATATTTCTAAGCCGATATTTGGATACAGATTTTTTTTCTCTGTCAAATGATAACAAATGTCAGAAAATCTTCTTTACTTACAATTAGAAAAGAAAAGTTGTGACAGTTAACCTAATAAATATTACTACACCAAAAAAATCCTTTTTTTACAGTGTGAACAGCAGTATCTCCAAGAACACGGAGGTGCCGTGAATGTCACCTGTCAGTAAATCATGGCAGGGAAAAAAAGAGCATATGGGCCAACGCAACAGGCCTATACAAGAAAAAAATATAAATATCTGCCCAATATATTGGTCTATCATTAGTTCTAATGTTCTTTTTCCTGCTGTTGCCCATTCTCGGAGGGCCTTGGGGTTGGTTTGGACATGAGGGGAAAATTATAGAAAAGGCACTGTATAATGTACGTAGCATAATTCCACTAGTTACATTGCTCAAAAAAGATAAATACATACATACATACATACATAAAAGAACTGAACACAGAAGCACACAATGAAGATGGTGCACATGGTGGACTCTATAAAAACATTCATGGATATTTTCTAAAATGTTGCTATTCATGTATGTTCTGGCCCTAAATCGCCAGATAAACGCATTTGATTGATTTGCTTTGGTTTAGTTTTGATCCTGTTTCTTCGTCACAGATTCAGTCCAAAGGAGGAAAATCTCTGACAACAGTAAACTGAGCTGCACTTTCTACTCTATGACCGTGATAGTTTACATGTGTATAAAACAAGTGGTTTGGTGTTTCATCCATCAGTGGGCCCAGTGGGGACCCCTGTTCGGTGTGGGACTCCAGGCGTTGTGTCACTCTAAACCATAAGTGAACTATAATAACCGATGTGCTCCAGGAGATTCGTAATCGTCTGGACGTTCTGAAAAAGCCACCGCGGCCGCCAGTCTGCACTCCGTACCTAAACCCTGGGCTCGGATCTGGTTCTGATGATGATATGTACACAGCGGAGGGGCTGAGTTTTTTCCACCTAAAGGCCGGTCGATCGCGGCGGGACACACGCAGACTCACTACTAATGTGTTCCGACGACGGAGAGCCATCGAGAACCGAGTGGGAAATCTCATTCATCTGGAGATCTCCTCACTCGTGGCCTGGCATGGCTTTCTGGGAAGTGCGGGAAGCTGAGGCTCTGAGTCACCCCCGACGCTGGGTCAGGGTGGTTTCAGACTGTTGGAAGTAAATTATGTCGGTGGGGCCGGTGTGGAGTGTGTATCCTCAGATGGGCTCGCAGGGATTCCCTCTGACAAGACCTGAGCTTTATTTTCTTAAGGTTTGGAAGAGAGGGGAGAGTGGGGGGGGGGGGGGGTCCAGGAGGTGATGATGTGTTAAATTATATTGTCCAGATGTAAACTATTTACACATCCAGACACAATTTAAGAGAACAGAGAATCATATTTAGCATCCAGCCTCCCTGACGTGCACGTCCGCCGTTCTCTCAGATCGCATTGGCCTGTACACGTGTGCGTTTGTCTGCATTCTTTGTGTATTTTATTTTTTCCCTTTTGGCAGTGTTGCAGCTCCTGATCTCTTCTTACTGGAGGATCATTACGGGCCCAGACCCTTTCCCAGAAGCCTTAGCAGTTGCGTAGACAGTGGCAGGTTGTGACACATGGGAGCTGCTGAGTAACACTGCCTCCTGCTGCCAGGGCTGACGAGCTAACAAACCATGAAGGCATGCAGGCTTTCACAATATCATATCTTTTACTGCTCGAGATGTGTCATAATCCGGAATCCCATCATCCATGTCCGTCCTCCGTGCAGCACGGCATCATTACACCATATGTTCGCTAAACAGGAGACCATGTGCGAGGATGATTAATGGAACGGTGCCACAGATGTTCAGAGAAAACAAACGGCGTCTCCTCCGAGTAAACTGTAGTTAGGGTTCAATAACTAATGCTTCAGATAAACTAAGCAGGCATCAGTTTGTATAAATAGTTGTCTTTAAATACACAGATGACGGTGACTGCAGCCATGCCCAGTTTGACAACATGACAATGTGCTTAGTGTAAGCCGCACTAGGACACACACCGTCTTGGTATCATGTCAATAGAAACGCCCTGCAGATTTAAGGCCTGTGGAGTCAACCATAATCCTGGATCTACTCTCAGAGTAAAAGGAGAGTATCCTGCTTTTTGTCTGAACAGACTAATGTGCAACTGCCGCTCATCACCACTCTGCTCTGATGTTTGATTAAAGGTACCTGTGGGGAATTTTCATTGATAGCTATTTCAAAAGATCATGTATAATCTAAGGCTGTCCCAATCGGTATCAGCTGCCAATATCGGTATCAAGACATAAACATCCTGCCCCCTTAAGTTAAAGTTTCTACACAACAGTGGGAGGCTTAGAGGAATTAGTAAAGTGTCTATAAGTTTCACTTTCACTTTAAGGTCAGGTAGTGATGCACAAGTCTAATTTTTTTTCCAGTCCACGGGACTTTTGTGGAATTATTTGACCCAACCCAACTCGCCCCAGGAGTAACCCGCTGATCTGCAACGTACAGCACAGAACACACCAGATGAACCAGTCCATGGACGCACTACAGCAGTGGTAAACATACGGTGCACAGGCCTAAACTGGCCTGACAAAGGATGAATTTGGAAAAATTATACTAAAGTTATTCAGAGTCAAAGGTGTCACAGTTGTTTTAGTTCAGGTACCACGTTCAGCCCAACTGTGATCTACAGTAAAATAATACGATAAAAACCTATAAATGACGACTACAAATTTAAATCAAAATTTCATTGTAAAAAGTTCGTATCGGATCAGTATCGGTAAAACTAATCCTTAAAAAAAAAATAACGGAAGCAAAATTAAAAATCCATGAGGGAACATCACTATTCGTAGGCATGACCAGAACAGGTTGACTTAAATTCCAGGCCGTCCATGCAGTCCCAGGTCAGTCCACATCAGCTCCTAAAGCTCACACACCGGTCACTGTTTACTTGCTGGAAAAGAACGGGACTCCATGAATCATTACATTTTGAGTCACTCTGCAAGAAAATATGACACTGTTCTAACTGAAACGCTGATTTGTACCGCGGGTAGCAAATATAAGTGTATCACTGGCAGGCACCGCTGAGAAACAACTAAAAATGAATTCCAGATCCCGGCAGTCGTTGAATACAAAAATTGTAATTTGTAAATTGAGACTATTACTTACTGAAACTATGCTTTTATAATAAACCGTGCAAGTTATCAGCAGGAGCAGCAGCCAGTTTTCCTACTTGAGTATGTTTCCTGGAGAGGGATCCCTCATTACACAATTATGCTATTTGGTTTCAGCTCAGAGGGTCCAAACTGCAGCATCAGGGTATTCCTTATGATTGGGATCACTGTCTGAGGTCAGAAACACCACTGTAGGATTCAAGTGAAAAACAAACCACCAGATCTGGTTTCCAGAGGCTGGGGAGACGCTTAAGGCTGGAGGACGGACGGACGGCAGCGACTCCGACGCATCCACACAGGGGCGGCGCGTTCCCCTCCCTGCGGATCAGCACTTTATTATGTCTACGTTCATCTCAACACTGCTTTAAAACCCGCTGAGAGGAAAGAAACCCGTCCTGATGTCGAAGTGGAGTGTGTTCGATTCTCGTCCGGACACATGTTCTAAGGTGGTTTTTTTTTCTGTGATTCATGTACATTTGTAACACGCCTTTAAAACAATCTGTGCAGTTGCAGTTAGATCTCAGGCCTTAAAGAGCAGAAAACAGGCTGGTGTGAAGCTGACACGGCCGTGGTGAAGGTCATGGTGGGCCAGGGAGCGTCGGTCCGACACTATGTGGTTTATTCCTCATGTGATCCAGTCAGTTGAACCGGAGCCAGATGGGACTGAATCAAAGCCCAGGCTGACTAAGAACAACAGCATGAGTCCAACAGGGAGAAGAAAAGAGAAGAGAAGAGAAGAGAAGAGAAGAGAAGAGAAGAGAAGAGAAGAGAAGAGAAGAGAAGAGAAGAGAAGAGAAGAAAAGACAGCAGAGTACAGTGGCATAGAATAGAACAGAATAGAATAGTATAGAACAGAACAGAACAGAACAGAATAGAATATTTATTGTCATTGCAACATGTACAATGATATTAAAAGTGCCATCAAATTTGTAGATTATATATAAAACCTACAATAAGAATATGAACGAAAGCAGTTAAAATAAAAGTAAATATGTAAAAACGTTTTTCTTTTTTGAGTGTGGTGACTGCTGTCTATTCTATCTGATTCTATTCTATTCTAAAGACAAACAGATCGAATGTTTTAAAGGAATCAGTGCAATAACAGAATATCTGCTTGTGTGTGAGGGATGGGTTTGTGCTTGATTTTCCTTTTTTACCTATTTATTTTACCCCCAACCTGTCATTGTACTTGTAACAATGACAAGAAAGATATTCTATTCTATTCTAATCGATTCGATTCGATTCAATTCGATTCTATTGTCATCGTAAAGGTAATGATGGTCCACTTTGTGTCACTTCAGCTTTGATATATTTAATAAATAATGAAGCGTAAAGTTTTAAGGTGAACACAAACTGACTCGGTGTAACATCACACACCGTTGGCCCATATATCAAAATGCCAGCTCAGACTCTATAAAGCCTCCCTCCCATATGCTCACCTCGTGACCTTTCAGACCCCTGTCACACCAGTAAAAAGAGAAAAATCCTTCCCAAATGGACAGCTGCCATGGTTACCAAGCAACCCCTCCAAACAGCAGGAAACAGAAGAAGAGGGGATCCCACCAGAGGAAGGCACTGACCAGAGGCAGGAAAAGTGGAAGAAAAGAGGAAGACCGAGGGGGCTGGTCCTCCACTTGACCCCCTGGACGTCAGCGGGGGTTATTTCTCTGACCGCCGCTCAGTCCATCTCAGGCGTGACTCGCTGCGGCACTGTAAGCCAGGATCAAGTTATTTTTAATCGTTTTATGACATGTCAATGCCGACACCAAGGACAGGGCACAGGACCCCAGTACGAGGTTTGGAAAAGGCCTCTGAAGGACGCCGACTTCAGCCTCCGCCCGCTCCGTCACACCTACAAACACATTAAAGACGCACGGCCTCCACTCACAGCCATGTTTGACTCCAGTGGTAAAGAATGCAGGACCATAACCCCATGGAGGGTCCTGTCCTGACTTGTTCCTGCAGATCTGGGGCTGTATGAGCGCCCTCGTTTAAGGAGGTGCAAACACCGGCTCCGGCTCTGAAAGGTGACACGACATCTGGACGGTTGGCCCAAACCTGAAGGGTGGACCCAGTGTGACTACATATGCATACTGTTTCAAAGATACACATACTGTTAATACTGTTCATAGATATAGATAGATAGATAGATAGATAGATAGATAGATAGATAGATAGATAGATAGATAGATAGATAGATAGATA
>JAPTYQ010000009.1:29706100-29731256 GCA_029814465.1 Ostorhinchus cyanosoma
GTCTGCTTCTGATTATGTGTGATCATCCTTACACTGGCCAGCTACATTTCAGACTCGCGGGACTCATTTTTTTCCCTCAAATATGGCACCGATTCAAAAGGAATTGCACCGTAGCGGGTCTAAGCCATCATTAATTGCACTCACCAGCGCTCTGATACTCCTACTTGTTGTACAGAGGATTTACTTGTCATTATCATTTCCGTGCTGCTGTGTTATGAATTTAAGGGATACTCTATTCCAGTGCAACATGGGCCAAGAGATATGCATTCACCAGTACCACTCCATCCTTAATAACAGACAATTACAAATTAAAACTACATTCATCAAGGAAGGTTGAGCCGGTTTTTGTGTAATCACAGAAGTTGGCAGCAAATTGAAGATAAGTGGTATTAAAAAGCAGCATTTATAACTTAACAAGGGTCAGACACACCTCATCGCAACCTGTAAGGGAACATCATTGTGCGTTTTTTGTGTCTGTTACGTCACTTTATGACCCACAAATACAACAACAACATCACATAATGGGAACTATTACTTTGACAAATGGTAATGGTCGTGCAATTTAGGAAATACGATGAAAAATGAACCTCTGTACTTTCCTTAAACACTGGCAGAGAATAAGGCATCGTGCCCACAGATCCATCGGGGACGGACTTTATACCGAACGGTGGAAAGCGGAGTTGAGGATGGTGTGTTCGTGCTGTCGGTGGTTCACGATACTTATTTTGGGCGAAGCTGTGAAACCGTATTTCCCTCAAACATGAGGAAAACACATCTAGGAATGAAATTTGATCTTGTTTCAGTTCTGATTTTAATTATGGGAAATGCAAAACGCTGGAATAACGTTAACGATCACATAATAACATGTTCGGCTACATTAACGAGGCAGGTCATTATAGTCGTATCAGTAAATGTCCTGCAATATGAGACCTTCCCCATCCCACAGAGAAGTCGGAGGTCAACGTCAGCTGCAGAAAGAACAAGAAACTAACTACATCTGTCATGAAATTCAGCGAAAAGTAACAAGTGTTAAATCTGGGGAGAAGTAGTAAGAAGGAGGTGCAAAATAACATGAAAATATTAAGTGTAAGCATTAAAATGTCATTTATTTTCTAACACTCAGTCCTTAATTTTTACAATTAAAATAAAGTGCTGAGAAAATGTGAATATATTCAGAATTATATGAAGTTCAAGATAAGATAAGAGCTTTAAGTGTAAAGTGTGATAACTATTGTTATGATGTTGCACTACATTCAGGGTTCCCACACAATTGAAATTTGTAAATTCCATACTTTTTCCAGACCCTAATTTCCAGGAGTCTTGGTAAAAAAATTCCAAACAGTCTTTATATTTGGATTTATGAGCCAGTCATCAGAGAATGTCCATCTACCCATTCTGAGTTCTGCCAACGATCATACCAGGCATGTTGAATATCTGCTCACCAACAGTGCGTGGACATCACCTGTCGTCGAAGCACCAGTGAAACTTCAACACCTGAACGGGTGGGCGGGGCTTAAATGGGTTGGAGGACGATAAGAGCAGAAGGTGGGCCATTCAACTTGTCAATCTGCCCAAATGTTTTCTGGGACAGGAAGCCAACTGTACATGCTCTCACACAAACATTTTAGCTGCACTAGGAAATACCTTAAAAAACAGATCCATTATTTATTTTCTTAGATATTCATAATTTTATGTTTTAGAAAATACAACAGTGGAAACAGTCTGGAAACAGGAATATTTGTCCATTCATTTGGGCATTTATAAAATCAAATTCCATACTTTTCCATACTTGCGTAGGAACCCTGTATATAAATAAAATTTGACTGATTAATTGATTGAGATAAATCTTTATTGTCTTTGCAATTACACTTTGCACAATCAGGAAATAAAACAAATACAAAATTGGAAACTGTCCCACGTCTGTGCAGGAAAGACAAGCATGCAACAATCACAATAAATACACAGAAGAAAATTACAATAATCACAGTATACACAAAAAAAGAAAAAAACATACAAAATAAAATATAGTGCACTGTATACAGCTGAAGAACTATGGGTGAGGAAATGTCATTTAATTTAGGGGTTAAATAAGATTCTCATCTCTGATCCAGGCGTTGGACAGGTTGACATTCCCGCATGGATGGTGTTTTAGAAGGTGGATACAAGCCAGAATTCCTAAGATAACCCACACTCACACCTCCCACCTCCTCCGATGGGATCCCAGGGTGGAACTCATCATCTGGCGGTCCAGGAGGTTGCAGGAGCCGGCCGCGTCATCCGTGGATGGGCGGCGCATTGACGGAGCGCGGAGGGTGTTTTCCAGCTTTAAAAGCTCCGAAGGCGGCCCCTATGACAAACAGAGCGGCGTCATCGACCTGGGGAGACTCTAGAGGACCTTCAGTGGGCTGAACGGCGTCAAACTCACCTCCAGCCCTGTGCCCTCCGCAGCTCTACCTGCGGCGCTCTGCACAAACCACCGGCACGCGTGATCCGGTGCATTTAGCGCACCGACCACCGCTGCACACTTACACCAAGTTGTCGCGCGGAGTCCTTTTACGAATTATGCTTTCGTTTAACGGTGTATGAAGTCCAGTGTGTGTTGCAGTTGTATCACCGGTGACAGCTCGGTACAGTCTGACAAACGGGGAAAGTTGCGCATCGCTTGTTGAATGCAGGATCCCTTCTGCGTCAGCGTGAATTCCAAGTTCAGCTTTGGAGCAGCAGCCGCGGAGGAGCGGGTTCTCCAGCTTCTGTCCTCTGTCACCGCAGATATGAAGTCAGCAGAAGAAGGTAAATACTACTCTGCATCTACTTTGGATCCGTGTTTGTTTCACCCACGGAGATGATTTGGTTTTGTTGGCTGAACTCTGAGATTTTTTAAGCGCGTGGAAATTCAATGCACAGTTTTTTTAATTAGCTAATAAGGAAATAAATAAATACAGATTTGGGTAAAATGTGTTTGACTGTCAAAGTAAGAGTTTTTCAGCTTTTTATCTGACTTTCCCCCTCAAGTCTGTGATTGTCAGATTTCTCCTTTCCACCCCCTGGTCTCAGCTCTGCAGGAGAATTAAATTAGCACTTGCACAAAACGTGTTGAGTGTCATGCACCTCTTCTGCATCAACACCATTAGGTGTCTCCAGCTGTCCTCGCAGGTGTCTCCCATCAGCACGCCTCTGAATTTCAGTCGACGGGGGTTGCACCTCCGCTGTCACCTGCTCTCAGCTTTTCCGAGAGGTGCATGTCTTGTCAACGGCGGCTGATGGGAGTAAAAATGAGGCATGTTGTGTGGTCAGAGGTCAGGGGTCACCAGCTCTGAGGGAGTCTTAACGGTTGAGTCACTGATGGTCTTGTTTTAATTCAGAGTCTTCTAGGGCTGATGTCACTTCTTTTTTTTTTGTGGATTTGGGATTTTCTTGTCATCTTTGAGGTTTCAGATGGACGGGTGCAGGCTCTATTATTATTCATTTCAGTCCCTCAGACCTAAGCCTCATAATCAGTAACAGACGTGTGTGTGTGTGTGTGTGTGTGTGTTCAGGGATGCCAGCTATCTTTCTTGACAAGGAGACGCATGTAACCACACACAGCTTTAACGGACTCGAACACATACACAAGTACAGATCCACAGACTCACACACTGGACTGGTTTAGTGCCAGGGCTCAAACTCAGCCATGTGCGATAAGTGGCCCCGGGGTCTTAGTTCCAGAGGCTGCAGATGACTTCTATGGGCGACCACCTATCTCTCCCTGAGGTCCCGTCAGTCTGAGCCCAGCCTAGACCACAATTCCCGTGGATAAACCCATCCATTCTTTAGTCACGCTGGTTTGCTTGTGGGGAGAGAGTGTTTTGATCTTGATAGCATAATTGAGAGAAATTGTGGAGGACAGAGAGAGCACGCTATAATCTGTGTGATAGTCAGCGTTTGCAAATTAACTCTGCTTACACCGCATTCTGAACGCACTGCAAACAATTGTCGAAGCTGTGCTTTTATGTCGCAAGAGTGACTCATTTTATTTTTCTTTCATTTGCTTCACCCCGTAAATTATGATCTGGTGTAAAGTCGATAGTTCAGCAGATGTGACGCGTGTCACTCGGAAAAGCCAAGTTTCAGAACCATGCAGCAGAGAGTGAAAGCCCCAGTGTGTTTGAGTGGGTGTAGTGAAGTATATTACAGCACAGTGCACTGATCGGGCACGCATTCTGAAGGAAAAAAATAACAGCTGCAGCTCTCAGGAAAGTCAGTCCAGCCAGACAAAAGGCAGCGACTTAATGCTAAAATTTACTGCAGAATTTCTGAGGCGGAGATGAGTTTCCAGAATGAGGAGCAGGAGTTTGATTTCAGCTGCGTGTTTGAGTTCAGCCGAGGCATCCAGCATCAACCCGACCAAGGTGCGTTAGACTGTTATCTTTTATTACACCGGAGGGAGACACTGCCATTGGAACACAACTCCGCAGAGTGTGTGGCCTGACATTTAGCTCTGCTACACAAATTACAGAAGGCTATTTTAGTCCAGATTCTACAATAAGCGAAATAGTTAAACTTCACTGAACTTGTGGTATATTTAACCTGTGTGATGCACGTCAAATAATCACCTCTGAAAATAGACACTCGCAGACTAATTTTAGACCGCCTGCCCACATATTAAGTTGTGTGTGACAGATTCATCATTTCATGTGATGCATAGCGTTGTGGTTGACAAATATAGCAGGCTACATGAAGGGGAATGCCCTTCAGACTGGATGGTATTCATTCTGAGACCACTTTTACCCTCGTTGACATTATCAATTAAAGACAGAGTTGAGGTGTACGTGTGTGAATGTAGCCGACAGACGTACCTGCTGTAGCTGTAGCTGCATCTGCCTCCGTCTGCCTTTACCTGTCATTACACTTGTCTCCTCTTTTGATTTCCTTGTGTATTTGCTTGTGTGTGTCTTTGTTGGTGCATCTGTGTGTACCGCTACAGCAAAGTCTCTTTGACTTAATCACAAGCTCAGAGCGATGCAAGAGTGCTGTCAGTTTTCCACAGGGGAGGGCCTAATTCACTCAGTGAGTGATGCAATCAATCAAATAAAGCATCCATCAGCGCTGCTGGAGGAATTCCTGTAGAGTACATATGACAGCAGGGAGTGCCAAATAGGGTCTTAGAGTGGCTGCAACTTGTGACTATACAGCAGCCACATACAATAATGTCTGAGATGATTGCAAAGCTTCTCCAGATGTTTGTAAAGTACAGAAAGACATATTGATGAGGTTTGTGAGGGGGCATTGTTCTGGGGTATACCCAGAGATAATTACTCTCATAATGAAATGAGTTTGAGTACGGAAACGTGTACTTCATATTCTCATGTTGTGCTTGTTTCGTTTTTCTCAGATGCTTATAGCTACACACCAAACGTCAGCCTGTCCCTTCCACTGGGCATGGGAAACCCCTGCCTGGCCACGCAGTACCACACCTTACAGAACAGCCCGGTCATCTCAGTCACCTCCTGCCACCAGACAGGCTACAGCCTCCAAAACGACAACCACGCCCCCTCCGGCTACTATCTGCCCCATGGCCTGAGACCCAACGGGGCACCAGCTCTGGAGAGCCCCAGAATCGAGATCACTGCCTACAGCCAGTATCCGGAGGATGAAGTAGAAGAGAGCAGCAGTGAAGACAACGTCATCAAACGCGGCGTTAACTCCATCGTGACACTGACGCTGCCCAATGCAGAAGGTTACCGTGACCCCAGCTGCCTCAGCCCTGCCAGCAGCGTTTCCTCACGCAGCTGCAATTCTGAAGCTTCTTCCTATGAGTCCAGTTTCTACAACTACGACAACTCCCCACAAAATTCCCCCTGGCAGTCTCCCTGTGTGTCCCCCCGAGGCTCATCTTCGCTCCTGTCTTGCCCTCTTGCCAGCGGTCCTGTCGCCTCCCCCCACCACTCCCCCTCCACCTCCCCTCAGATAGGAGCAGTGGCTGAAGAAGCCTGGCCGGCTCAACCTCGCGGCTCCAGGCCTGATTCTCCATCCGGCAGTGGTGGTGGCGGGGGCAACGGTGGCATAGGGAAAAGAAAGTACAGTTTCAATGGTGCTCCCTACCGTCAGACATCCTGCTCCCCCACCCAGTCTCCCACCCCCTCCCCCCATGGATCCCCCAGGGTCAGTGTCACCGATGAGAACTGGCTCGCCAACACCAACCAATACACCAACTCTGCTATAGTGGCTGCCATCAATGCCCTGACCACCGATGGGGTGGTGGACATGGGGGAGGGGATCCCAATCAAGACACGTAAGACCATGCTGGACCATTCCCTCTCCATGAGCCTGAAGGTGGAGCCTGGTGGTGAGGACCTGAGTCCTGAGGGGGAGCTCTGTCACGAGGACTATCCTTCTCGTCTGGGCCTCAAGAAGGAAAACTACTGTGGGGGATTCCTGGATGTGCCTCAGCATCCGTACTCCTGGTCTAAACCCAAGCCTTACCTCAGGTATGTGGCCCTCCTCTGTTTACTCAGAACCTGAACTTAGAACTGTATAAAAGTTAACCATGCATTTATGAAATAAAAGGATGAAATACCAGAACTGCAAAGTTTTCTGAAACTGTTGCTGTAGAAAAGAAGGGAAAAAAAGGCAACTGCTGCCTTGAAATTGGTTTGACAAGGCAATGCAGCACACATTTAGTCAGATTTACAGTTTGAGAAAGTTCAGGATGACATTAAAACTTCCAGACCGTGTAAACAGTCCGTCTAATATGGCCTCATTGTCTTTCTTTACTATGTGTCTCCAATTTTAGACTTTTAGAGTCGCTGCAAAGACATAGAAGTTTGAGCTCTGTATCTTCAAAGCCCATATCAAAAGGCAGAAATCCAAAAGTTTCATGCTCCTCACATCCAAAATTATTCTCCTTGGAGTTAAAAAATATTTTCTGAATCATATTTCACACAAAGGACTTGCGTGTACATTTTACAACACACAGTTATTTTATTCACCTACCTATACACTGATTTTTTTGTTTTTAACAATTGAAAAAAGCGCTTTTTTTTTTCTTCAGTTGTGTCCGGGGCTTTTTTTTCTGAGCCAATAACACACTTTCCTGTCGGAAATCAAGTGTTTGATTAAGATAGGGAGCAACAGGAAGTAATGGTGACAGGCCTGGCTGAAGGGGAAGCAGTCTGCGGGTTAATCAGCCGGCTCGCTGCCCTGGTCTGTCACGCCGCCGGCCCATCTCTCCCCGTGTAGCTAACGTGATGTCATGCACTGACTGGGCAGATAAAGTCCTGCAGGGGGAAATCAGTTCGTTTTGGGTCAACAAACAGCCCGCAAGTTCCACAACGATGCCAGAGATTGGTTTCAGTCAAGCCACCCTTCAGGTCAGGGGTTTGCGTTTACCAGGCATCCGGCACAGAGAAATATTGTCTTGCACATGTTTGTTTTGGTTTAGATATCTCCACGGTGTTCACATGGGAAGGTCCGACTCTCCATCTCAAGAACAATGATGTTAAGGGAGGCCAGCTGTAGCTCTGAGAAACAGATATCATGCTTCGAGCCCTGGTGACCCTGTTTTATAGTAAAACTGTTGTTTTCAGCGCTGATGTGGCTCTCCTCTTTAATTTTACAGTTACCAGTTCAGAAAGGATAATAATTCTATCAAAGGCCAGGCTGATTGCCAGGATGTGTGAAATTTGTTTTTGTGCCCTAGAAATGTCTTTCCTCCCACTGTCACTGTGTCTGTTTCCACCTGTCACACCATAATACAAAACACATGAGGCTTTAACCAGGCCACATTCTGCTCTCATTTATTTTTTCATAAAATGGCCACTAATTATTACCCAGGCCTGAGGAATTAGGCACGTCAGCGAATGACTTCAATTGATTAGATTACAGACAATGATGGAATGGAGAAGGGCCAAGCCAGTCGGATTACACAAAAGTGTCCTAATTTGCAGCTAATTTAGAGCAAGTTTAGAATTTTTTTTTTTTTTTTTGATAGTTGGTAGTGACGGGTCCATGGAAAACCTCACAGTTTGTACTTTGGCAAATCAAATGTGACTTCAGTTTTAAGAATAGAACAGAGAAAAATACACAAAAAGACATTCAGCATCCATGTGTCTCAGTGTTTTTACTCCAAACAAATAGGAGATGTGCAAATGTAAAACACTCACTTCCTGTTTTTTTAGGAAAGAATAACTAAGCATCGTCTGAAGAGCACATATGGCACATATCTACTAACTTCATCATGTTAATTTATATATCAACCACTGGCACAGACTAAAAACTGGCAATCAGCATTTTAAAGGTTTGGTTCCTTTCGGTTCATAACAGTCAGTGTATGATGTTGTTGCAGCCCTTCTCTGCCGGCCCTCGACTGGCAGCTCCCATCGTGCTCTGGACCGTATAACCTCCAGATAGAGGTTCAGCCCAAGTCCCACCACAGGGCCCACTATGAGACTGAGGGCAGCCGAGGGGCAGTGAAGGCTCTGTCTGGAGGTCACCCCGTTGTGCAGGTATGCCACCAACACCACGTTTACACTGTAGTTTTAGAGTCCGATCCTTCAAGTCGAACTCCACCGCTTTAATCTAAATGCACTTTATGTGGAAGGGGTTTCACTTCTCCTTTCAGACTCACTGAGTTCAGTTACGTATTTATGAGACATAAGCTTTATGTGTTTTTAACTGTGTAATAATTTGCTGTCATTACAGCAGAAGCTTCTGTTGATTCATGGCAATTTTTCTTTTCCAATAAAAGCTACTGATTCGGATGTTATGACAGCTTGCCGGAGTCAGAGCCGCCATGCAGTTTTGTTCATTATTCTGGGCTCCGATGTTCTCTTGACATATTTATCTCTTTCTTTTGTCTTGGTTGGTATAAACTCTTGTGTTTATAAGCACATGTTAGGGAAATCTTAAAAATAGTAGAGGTCTAATGCCGGAACAGTGCCATTTTCTTTAATTCAAGCTCTGCCAAAATGAGCGAAATCATATTAGACTCATACTGGATATACCAAATAATCTGATTTATGATGCCTGTCTTGCTATATCAAGGTTTTCATCAGTAAATTAAAAACCACTGTAAAAGAAACAAGGCAGTGTGCCAGTGGTATGATACTTTCTACATTTTATGAAGCTCTTCAAGTGTCTTTTGTACCTTCTGACCTGAAGCAGCTCAGTGTCCACACACCACGGCCTGTTTCTCTATGCGCTTGTAAGCTGTGATATTAATGTTCCCTGAAGCCGGGAGTCAATCTACTGCTGTAAAAGGTCGCTCAGACCAGCAGCAAAGCATACTGACTCAATTAGTATAGAGCAGGACCATCGCCTCTCACTATTGTACTTGGCCAACACTTAAAGTGCACACGTCAGTCTCACCAGGCGCGAAGCACAGAGCTCCATTCTCTGCTCCACTGTCATCACACTGTGCTGACATCTTGGTTTACTCAAGGTGGAGGCCTTGCAGTGTGCCTGTTCTTATGATTAGAGCCTGTTTGCATGAAAAATTAAATAACCATATGAATCCAGTAGCAGACTTTGGAAGTAGTTTTCCTATACATGATAATTAAATATATCGACGCTAGGTCTAATTATCGTATAGAAGGAGCAGCCGAAGCAAATGCTGCACCTGAGAAAACTTTTTGGGCCGGTACAGCTTAAGGTTGGTGGTCCATCTCCTTCCAACACCCAGACATTTTTAACACCACAGCTGTTTTGTAAATAGATGCTGTCAGCACATCCTGGTCTGCTCAATGTCAAATGCATTTGACAGCTGTCGGCCAATGTGTCGAGACAAACAGGCCTGTCAACTTTCAGGTTTTCTCTGTAAATATGGGTAATTATTCCACTTCATTACAAACCTTTGTATATCAACATGCAGGTAAATCAAACTCGTAGCCCTTCACGCTGCAGAGCCTAAGCAGACCTCTGCCGTGCACAGCTGCGGCAGGTGAGACTGGTTTTGATTTTGTTTCTGACTCAGTCTGAGGGTAAAGTCATGACTAAGTGTCCTGTGTGTTTCTGTGCATGTGGTGTTGTCCAGATATAGACCGATGACTGGGGTTGTTATTTCATACTACACAGGCACCAATTTATTGCCATCTTTGAGAGGATGTTTTCAAGTCTTACTGCCTATGTTGAGCAATTACTATTAAGTAGTAGTCATGGAGAAAATATGACGACAGCTGCTTTACCGGCACACCTCCCTCTACTCACATAGCTCACATTTTACTCTTCCTTTTTGCCAAGGAATGATTTATGCCTCTGATTTTGCGTGTGCATTTCACGGGGTTATCTCACAGGTTTCATAACAGTGGAAACCACTGGAAGCATGGCAGCTGGCAGAGAGATTAATCCATAAATATTGGGCAATCAAGTGTGTTGGAAGATGAAATATAGCAGAAAGAGTGCTGTGCCTTTAGGAAGTTTTTGTTTGGACTCAAAAAATTCACATAAATCTGAATCTCTTATTGCTTATCACCATTCTCTGTTGTGGTGTTGTTGTAATCTTTGAGGATAGGGTATGCTGTGGTCCCCGGTGCCCTGTGGTAATGAGT
Source organism: Ostorhinchus cyanosoma (assembly GCA_029814465.1). Classification (NCBI taxonomy): domain Eukaryota; kingdom Metazoa; phylum Chordata; class Actinopteri; order Kurtiformes; family Apogonidae; genus Ostorhinchus; species Ostorhinchus cyanosoma. Next base: position 29,716,624 of record JAPTYQ010000009.1, read on the forward strand.
GGCAGGCGCTGGATCGGTGAGGTGCAGTCAAGGAGAATGAGTCAATAATGACATGGGGGCATGGGTCTAGGAAGCAGCTATGGAAGTGTGTTTTTGTGTGTGTGTGTTTGTACTTAAGAGTAGAGCAAGTGAGGAGAAAGATTGGGGGGGGAGTCACCAGGCAGCTGGGGCTTGGCTCAGCTGCCCCTGGAGATGCTCTGTATCCTGCTGATTAGGGCCTGGGTGGCCCTGAGGTTGGCTGAGCATGGCAGTAGTGGGGGTGTTGGGTTGGGGGCGGTGTATAGGAGTCAGAATCCCGGCACCCGTCGGACACCGCCCTCCCTTTTCCATGCACCGGTGCCTCCCTCTCTCCCTGGGGGGCCTGAGGATGTCGCTCTATATGAAGCGTTCATCCTTCACCCATCTCCCAAACCCACAGCAGCAGGCCTCCCTCCATTTAAACCCAGTCATCCACAGCCCTGTTGTTTTTAGCTCATGGATGATCAGACAAACGTGCAATAAGTGATGGTGACATGTGTGTTGGAAAGCAACACCGAACAAAAAAACAGCAAGATGAAAAACATTAAAGGATACAGTGTTTCTACGGCCTACACGGTCCCCCAGAGGAACAGTAAGTGACACATAGTCAAAATGAAACCCTCAGCTGATTATTTACTGCTGTCTCACTATCCAATAACAAGTGGAGGTGGTTTCGAGACAAATAAACAGGAAAGTTGAACAGCTGCAATGTTTGCCATCACCCTGACAAACAGATTCTTTTCCCCTTTTTTTGTGATCACCAGCTCTTTTTCTCCATTCACTCTGTGTAAAACTTGTACTTCCTGCACCAGCTCAATGCGTTACGTGTTCCATCCCTTATATCTCAATCATCTACTCTGCCCTCACTCTCCAACCTTCACTCCCATCCTCTGTATCTGCAGCCTTTTAACCTCCACTCTTAAGTTTGGTCCACTTTCTGACCCCCATGGCTGCTTTTCCACTTTATTTACTGCAGCAGACCACAGCACCATTAAGGGGATCCAGGGTACTATATCGGCTCCTCTCACACTGTTCCAGACGCTTCCCTCTCTCAACCACAGCTATGTCAAACGTCTAAAAGATGATTTTCAAAGTTGTGCTCAGGAAAAAACAACAACCTGGTCTACCTTCACTTAGTACACCACAGAGACTTTGATTGATGGCTTTTTCCAGAGGAGAATAATGGGAATGAGAGAAATTATATTGCATAATTTTCATTGAGATTACAGTGACCAAGGACGTGACCCGGCTGAGATCTTAAAATGTGGGTTGATTTGGAAATGTTGCAAAGACTTTTGGGCTGAAATTGAGTCAGGAAACGCACAGACATCCGCTCGGCCCTTAGTAACAGCAGACAACAACACCTGTGGCGTATTAGACCTATTGCACAGCATGCAGCGCAGTCCTGCATATGGCTAGTTCATATGGGATAATGACTGGCCTATAGGGCTTAACCCTCATACATTCTCTCACCCACTCTCTCATTAAGTCTAAAGCAGCAACAGACATGGTGTAATTTCAACAGGATGTGGCCATCATCCCTATTAACGTGTGCGTGACTTAATACCTATCTCCCTTCCACTGCAACTGTATGTAATGCACATCAAATTTGCAGTATGTTTCCGCCACAGCTACATGAAAGACCTTCGCAAACATGTGCTTGCTTCTTCGCATGTGTGGTTTCACCTTGAGATCCGGTGTTGGCTAGCTGCATAATGTCTTAAAGAAACCTCATGATCTACACAACCCTATATTGTAGATGCTAATTGCTCATTAAACATTGTTCAGTCTGGTGTTTGATATTCAGAATGCTTGGTGTACCCTGAAGTGCTGTTAGAGCTCAGTCAGGCCTATTATTCATTGCCCAAAGGGGTATTTATGCCACTCTTAAATTGTGGTTCTCCTTCTGCGGGGTTTCTCTTACACTGGTATTGGGCTACCACTAATTACCAGTTAATAACAAGTGGGGGAAAAAATGCAGTGAAATGTGCATCGTTGTCGCTGGTTTGAGGCGATAACCAGAGAGGCCACAGATTTATGAGGTAAGACACCATTGGGTACGTTGTGCTCCTGGGGGGGCACAGCAGTTGTCCCTGCATCGTCTTACTCTAATGCTCCATAAGTAAGGGTTGATATTTCTTATGGCAAGCCTTGCTGGTGACAAAGCTGTACTTTTTATATGTAATTTGGACCCTCGCTGGTCTAGACATGGGCTAACGTTTGAAACCTTGCCCTAAATGACATAACTCTGGAGGTCTCCATTCAACACAAACTTTGAGGGATATGGCTGTTTGGTTGCTTATAAAAAAGAGAAACATTTGGAGCTATGGAAACGCAGCACGTTAAGAGATTGCATATGTTGCCTGTGCATTGAATATGGGGCGCTGGAGAGATTAGCGGGGCGATGGAGTAAAGTCTGGAAGGAGAGACAACTTGGATGAGTGTACATTTAATTGGGTACAGCAAAGGCTGGCTGTGCAACTGTCAGCACTTGACAGAGGGAGAGGAGCGTGATAATGGGAAAAGGTCTGAATCTGCTGTTGTATTCCTCCTCCCTCCCTCAGTCTCTCCCCTCCTCTGCAGCTTTCAGTCGTCTTCTTTTTACTTCTCCTCAATTCTCTGCGCCACGTGGACTTCTACGAGTCATGACATTTCTCCAGGCAGTGATGAAATCACTGCAGCCCACTCCAGCCCTGTAGAATGTGTTCACACTCAATTTCAAGTCAGACACATCAAATTTACCAGCAAGTAATTATTCAACAGAGCATTCAACTCCATTATTTTCTATTGAGGCCAGGTGCAGGTAGGACCGGCAATGTCAATACTTATGAAACGGAGGAAAACAGTATGCTGATCAGCTAAAAAAACACCTTCAATGACCTACTGTGATTTATGACAAATGATTTTCACTGAGAAAAATAACTTTTTGGCTTCGGCTACGCTCGTGATGCTGGTGTCATTGTGAACCCTCCTGTCCTTTTTAAGTTCAACAACCTCACATATCAACACAACTGACCCAGACAATACAGCTGCATACAATTATACAATTAATGCATCAGCTGCCATATCCACAATGTTTTACTTGAGCCTGGAGCTATCAAAAATGGCTCGTGTAACAGTGGCTTGCGGTGTGAGGTGTAAATGGATCTAGCTTAAACAGTGGCAGAAGTTGGCACTCCGAAACAGCTGCAAATCAAGCCTGGATTCGAACTTGGTTTAGATTATCTCAAAATAAATATACAGTACGTGTGCCAGAGAGTCTGCAGTTTCAGCTCAAAAAGCTCATCTGTTGGAAATTAGCTGCTCTCTGGTTCAACCTTATTGGCAGAATTAGACACAAATACAAAGCTGAGGTCACAGGTGTGTGCGAAGCCTCTTTCGTCTGCCCACTCTTAAAGTTTATGACAATATCTCAGCTCTCCCCAATTTTATTTCTCCGTAGAGAATAAAATGAAGAAGTAAGTTTTGCACTCTGCTCGTGGTGTGCGTTTGAGTGAGCATCGCAGAAGTTTAGTGGAAGCAAAGGGGGGCTGAAGGGAGAGGGTCAGGGGAGCACATATGGTAAAAGAATCGGGGGAGCTTGCCTGGGGGGGACTAGACCGCCTTACTTTGCTGCTGGGAAGACCAGCGTCACCAGGAGGACTACCTGACCTCATTAATCACTTCCTCTCCTCCATGAGGTCATGATGGCTTTGAATGAGGACGCCACCATCATTGTGCGCTACCGCAAGTCAAGTGAAGGGATAAAGACCCCCTCCCTCCTGCCTCTCTGTGGGCCTCCATGCAGCCACGTGGCGGCTGAGGTAATGGTTGGAGGTCACTGAGACATCCAGAGAAGTCTACTGAGGCTAAAGTGACAGACGACACGGCTTTGTAACGCGGCTGCCTGCGTTTTATTAAATCATAAGGGAACGTCATGCAATTTAACGCTCCGGTGTTTTAGATTTGTACCTCATGGTCCACCATTGCAGTCTCACGAGTCAATACACCAGTAACTGGTAGCATGTGCGGCTATGGATAATTACCTCTGGTGACACCATAAGTAAAATATAACAAGCAGAGCGGGGTCTGCCGGTGAGATCACCACATAGATGAAGTGGTCCCTTGGGAATCCAAGACTTCAAGAAGCTCCTGACCTCGGCCTAACTCACTGATGACTAGCATGTGTGACTAGCGCACAGGTCAAGACAGCTGCTAGAGACACTATGTGGAGCTCAAAAGAAAAATAGGACGATTGGAACTAAACTTGAATGACAGCCTTAGTTTTTCCTTCTTTGATGTCTGAATCAGAGAGGAAAGCCAGATAACCACTGCTGCTTAGATTATTGAGACATATGGATATGTATTATACCCTAATGACAAGTCATACCCTCTCATATTCATCAATTAATACTGAAAAATGCAGAACTAGAAAGAAAAGAAACATACCCACGGCCCCGTCCCAAATCCACAGACAGTGAATAGTATTTAATCTTCATGATTATTGTCAGGCCAGACAACGTTTAATACATTATCCAGACGGATGTGTTCCCTTGGTGTCCATGACACTTTAGTGCTAATTTCCATAGACTTCCACTGACGTACCTCTGCAGCCCTCCACCAGTCTTCCTCTTCCTCACACCCCTATTCCTGACCAACCTCACAAAAGGTAATTATAAACCCATTAATCAGATTATGTCATAGGTTACATGTGGTCTGCATTTTGTTATATGACTCAGTCTGCTAGATAAACAGCAGAGGTCTTTTATTCCATTCGATGGTACCACTGGTTTCACTCGGATGGAGCTCAAAGAAAATTGGTCTGAAGTGATGTGCTGGTTTGCGCGGGGTAATTGACCAATTTGTGACCGGTTTGATTTTTCAGATGACCGTGGTTTCAGTCAGATCCCGTCTTGAGTAACTTATCCCTAGAATGTCAGTAAAATGTCACTTGTGTCAAGTAGCCACCTGAGTGGCTCAGCGGCGGTCCAGCTGGTCTTCTCTGTCTCTATTTGCCAGATGGATTCGTATGTTTCTGAGCAGTTTTTAGGTTTGAAGAGATGTATAAACGCTAACCAACATCCATCCGTTTGAAAGTACGACCACTGTGCACCACGAAAAGCAAGCGTATCCTGGGAGGTCCGTAGTGTGCAAGACTTGGTTCTACCAGAAATCCACATTTGGTTGGCAAATTATTCTGGTCAGAAATCACACACAAAGTATCAGTTGTCCCTCACCACAGAGAGGAATCTGTAATCCTGCCTGAATGTTCATACTTTTGACCCATTACACACTTGCTTAAATCATCAAATTATGTTACTTTAGACGCTGTTAGAAAGTGATCCAGGGATGTCTAATGTAAATTGGCAGCTCCAGTTTATATTTGAAGTGCCGTTGACCCCAAAGTCAACACTGCTTCTTAAACTATGCATGGCCTTGGAGTATTTTTTCTGCCTTTTTTTTTTTTTTTTTTCAAGATTTGATCTTTTTATTAGCTGAGCAGTAGCAGCTAATGGAGGCCTGCTAGAGGAAGTGGTACTTGTTTGAAGTGGTGGTTCTGATACCGGAGTCTCTTTCATCACAGTGGGACATAGTCTCTGAGCCTTAATGGAAATCATAATGCATGTTCATAACTGCCCAAAGGCTCGGCGGCCAGATCCTGTCTGCGTGTCGAGCTCCGTGAAGTTTCTGCCGTTGTTACTGTTAATATTCAGGTGCAAGGTTTTAGCGAGTTGGCAATTACTGGTTTACCCAAAAGTTACTTTTGTGCTGCTCATTATGGCAGTTAATATATTTATAGTAACAGAAAAGTCCTGGACTGTTCTGCATCAGCCTCCTTTATTTGCTGGTGAATTTGAGAAATTAAGTTGTTTATGTTCTCAGAAGATTTATTCCACTTTGATGTAGGGACTGTAGAATTTTTGGCCAAAACTAACTTTTAAAATGACATTTTGGCCGATGATTTCTGCGTCTAATTTTGTTTTTGTTCTTATTCATACACCCCATGACAAGGAATTAAAAGTAGTTCCTAATTAAAGCTTCGGTTCGGTCATTGTCTTTAGAGTCAAATATACAAATCTATGAAAAAATCTTAAATATATCACGATAGACATATATTTGACACTGTCGTTGGTGAAAAAACGTGTAGCATATGGCATGTTGATGTATGCATTCGTGCTTTAATATGTTATACTTGTAATAGAAGAAGAGCAGCAAAATATTTGGAACACTATTAAAATAATATATCTAATCGACCTCTGGATTGGAAGAACTAATGATCACCCAGTTTCCTGTGACATTTTTTTTCCATCCTGTAAATCTCATATTAATAACATGGAAATGGGAAATTAATAATGAACCTTATGAAGTGTGAGATGTGCAGCTTGTGGCAGACTGAAGACGGTCAGCCTTGTTTCTTAATTTGTCTCTACAAGGGTCACTTTCCTGTGAGTTGCAAACATCTGGATTCTGTGTTGGCACTTTTTTTTAAATGGCAGCAGTACCATTTTAATGAACAGTGAAGTGATAGAAATCCAGCCTCTGTATCAGCCTCCAAGTCGACTTTACCCTGGAGAGCCGAAGCCCAGACAGCCTAAGAGACATCAAAAGTTCTTTCACCTTCAGCTGAAGGAATGTAGAACTAGTTAAAAAAAAAAAAAAAAAAAAAGCAAAGACCACTGAAAAGGGGTCTCCAACCCAACCAAAAAACAAACAATGAAAAGGGGCTTATTTTTGCAGCCCTACCACCATGTCAACCCTGTCATTAAAGGCCTCTTAAACTATCAGTAGCTGATGTGCATTCAATGTGTATTTCCTAAATGAGGGGTTGCCTGAGATGGGGGGTCTTAAAACCTGATGTTGGCTCTCACCTGGGTTTCTTTGTTGTCCCGCCAGCTTTATGGCTACATGGAAAGCGAGCCGCTCACCCTGCAGCTGTTCATAGGGACCGCAGACGACCGCCTCCTGCGACCACATGCCTTCTACCAGGTCCACCGCATCACCGGGAAAACCGTCTCCACCGCCAGCCATGAAGTCATGCAATCCAACACCAAAATCCTGGAGATCCCTCTGCTGCCTGAAAACAACATGAGAGCCATGTGAGTGCTCCTGGTCCGCTATCCATCTTTTTTCTTTCCACATTTTTCCTCTAGGAACCTCTACTTTGAAAAACACACAAAAGCACAATTTCACTCTCTCTCTCTCGACACCTTCGTCTTTGCTCTACAAACAGAATGCCTGATGATAGCTGTTGTACAGTGCACTAGCCTATATAGCACTTGAAAACTGAGTTATTTCACCCCAGGAGATGCAAGAGCTTAGTGAGTGAAAGAGAGCTGAATGTATTTTAGTCTGTTTTGACACTTGGAGAAACTTGGTAAATGGGAGTGTCGTAAGGGTTAAGAGTGCAGAGCTGCAAGGGTGAAAGAAAGTCTTGGAAGACATATTTCTTCAGCAATTACCAGACTGGAACTGGAAGAGTAGCCACTGCACTTGTTGGTTAAATACGTAAAAATAATATATTAGATTAAATGTAGGAGACGCTGTGTTCTTTTTATTTGCAGCACCTTGTCAAACTTTAGACCAGATGTGTAATTAATTCCGATAAGAACATGCGTCTGTCAGTGTGAACATTTGCCGTCCTATCACTTTACACAGCTTTTCCACATTTTCTCCACATATGAACTAACATTAGCGTTTACTAGTGTGGCCAGCAACACACTGAGCGTGCTCCTAAATATATACTCAGTTTACCTTTCAGACAATCAGCATCAGTGCACAGGGCTGGTGTAAATCACTGCTGGCCTCTGGTCGTCCCTCCAGACCCGCTGTCCTCCAGGTCTGAGCTCTGCAGTGTGTCCAGGCAGGAGCTCCTGTCCTGGGGCTCCGCTCAGACTCGGCAGCACTGAGTTTGTTGGACCAGGGCCCAGAGCCCTGTACTGGATAAAACCAAAGTGCATAGGTTATATAAGGCTCATACATAGTCCTCATTTTCCTCCTATTTAAAACACTTTTTTTAAACAACTTAGGATGTAAATGTCAATTTTAATCCTAAAATAAAACCATCTACTGATTTAAACTGTTCAATACCTGTTGGTCAACTAATCCTATCAATTCATGTAAATAATTGGTGTAAAACACAGTTTTTCATCATTTCATGGTCATCAGATATGACCTATTTGGGCATTCAGAGGCTCCATAGTTACCATGGAAACACCATCATTTTCTACATTGATTCACCAATAAAACCAGTGGAGTTGGATCAGTGACAGTGGATGGACACACTGGGTTTATGTTCAGTTAATGATGCAGTTTGCTGAAAAAGTCACTTTACTGTTTCATGTTTTAATATAACATCATATACGACGTGGACTCGGAGGGAACCACAGGTTCTAGATCCTCTGATCCAGTTCATTCCTTTACTTTCTTGGTAAATTCCTCTGTCATTTTCAGTTGAATAACCTCTCAGCTGGCATTTCTATTTCTGCACAGGAAATCTGACACCATGGCAACATGGGCCTACTGTTTATCTTTTGCTAGGTAACCCACTTCAATGATGATTCTATGATTCTGGGCATAGAAACGCAATTGGCCATTGTAAGGCTATTGTATTCCAACATTTCTAATATTTCTCAAAATATTGTTCCTATCAACTTGACATTTTGACAGTTTGGTTATTTAGTTATTTTGAATTTGTCTTAGTCTGTTCCTTGATCAAAAATACATTAGTATGACAAACTGCAGCAGTCAGCTCTGCACAGAGTTAGCGTGATGCCTGACACAAAGAGTCCACTTCCCTTTTATAATAGAGGATATTAAAATCAGCGAATAATTTTAATATAATGTTGATAAATCATTGAATGTAGAGAAAAAAATGTTTTGTAAAATGGTTCTAGATCTTCATAAAACATGGCATGGTGTAAAATTACACTAAACTTACTCTGCGCCTGACATTCTGTGTGTTTAATCCACTTCCTGTGTTTTAGTGATATTTCCAAAACTTTATCTCATCATTTTGTACAGTTTTCATTTTAACATTTTGTATTCTATTTTAATATTCTGCAGCGATTAGAGTCAAATGCTTGATTTTCACTGAAAAATGGAAAATACAGAGGAGGGTATTATAATAAATGATAAATCATTTAGGGTTAAATGTAGGGGCAAAAAATAATTTGGATGTCAATACAAATATAGTTCCAGGTCTTTAAGGGTTAAACTCTGCTCCTCTGGTAGGGCATAGATGATTTTACCATTTGCACTGCTTTACACTATGATTTCCACCAATACCACAATAGTCCTCATATTGTATCGTATTTAAGGGCGCCCCTCTCCTGTATGACTTAATGTGTCCCCCAGGATGAACATGATATTGTATAAAAATATTCAAGAGGAAGTTTCTTTTCCCTTTTGTCGTCAGTGCAAATACTGAAGGAGAAGGAGTGAACATTTTGTCTTTCTAACCATCCAAATGAAAGGTCAGAGACAAAGCAAAGCATTTAGCCATCTCTTTCCACTGAACTGTTAAATAGTTTTCTTGATAACAGAATACGCATCTTTCTCGTGCCAGATGCAGACAGTCAAAAAGTACGCTCAAACTTTCTGACACTTTCAATTTGTCCCTCTTATCGTCTTCCCTTAGAAAGTTCATCATATTCACTTAAAGGAGCTTCATGTGGAGTGAAACTGTCTTGATCATGATCATCACTACCTGAATCTGAGCACAGTTATCTGGTTTGAATTCACCTAAGACTCGACTGTTATCTAATCTTGACTAAAACGGACAAATGATAAATAAACTAAAGTAAAAAGAGTAAGAGACCGCTGTCATTCTGTGTTATTTGAAAATTATACACATGAGATAACGGTAACAAGCAAAGCTGGTTGAAACTGAAAGAAAAGGGTTTTGTGTTTTAAGAAAAGTTTTTTTTTTTTTTTTTTTTATTAAACACGAAACCAAAGTCAAAGGGAAAAATGGATTGGTATAAAACCTGACATTTACCATGTTCCAGGAATAGTGCCCAAAGAACCTACCATGTAAAATAACTGAAATGCCAAACCATATCCCATTTGTATTCCCTCAGTTTTTACCAGCCACTCTTGTTTTATTTAAATTCATGAAAGGCCAGACTCAAAATGATTGCATTTTTTCCACGAAGAAATTTTACCCCTTTACCTCCCAAATTGTCAAATGAAATAAATAAAGACAGACAGCTTTATAAAAAAAAAAAAAAAAAAAAGGGAGTCCTGCAACACATGGCAATGATTAAATCCTAAATATATGAACTGTTAGAACAGTGTGAAGGGGATGGACGGGCTCAGTGAAATCACAATAATGTGATTAACTGTTTACTGAATGTGGACTTTGAATGACAAGGTTCGGGTTGTTGGATCTGGATAATTCCTGGACCTCTGTGACCTTTGAAAATTTTGATGTGAAGTCATTAACGTCCAACTCTGACTTTGATGACATGTTGAATTAATAAAGACACAGCTATGCTCCAGTGGGTTTCCACCTCAGGATCTATAACATTATAGGGTCATAACGTGCAGGAAGGTTTTCTTAGTGTCTCTGTTTAAACTGTTGATTCAAGGGGGGAAAAAAACCGTCCCGTCTGAGCCCGTAGTTGTACTTAGATACTGATCCTGAACACAATGGATCAAGATTTCTTTTTCTTTATTGGCAGATAGAAGGAAAAAAGTAGATTTTTTATTTTGACGTGTCCTTAGAAGGGTCACTTGACGTTACTGTGACGTGTCGTTAGTTGTTTTATCCAGGTTTGCCAGGCTACAGGGCACAATTATGCCCTCTACTGCCTGATATCCCAGGGAGGACGGCATCCCAGGTGTGGGATAAGGTGTAGGATCCTTCATCCCTGTTCATGGTCCTCGGGGCCTGTTTTCTGATTTCTATGGCCTCCCTAATCCAGCGATGGTACTTGTTGGTCCGTGGCTTCTTCCCAGTCCATAATATGATTTTCTCTCTTCATCGTGTGACCCTTCTGAGGAAGGCTACAGGTTGTAGCCGAAACGCATCAAATTAAAAAAATTACTTTTTTCCATCTGTCTGACAAAAAAGAAAAAGAAATCTTTATAAGTTCAGTAGACAGTATGAACCTAATTGGACTATAAAGCATCAAGGATTAAACACCCATCATCACCAGCCTGTTAAATTATAAACACTAAACATCCAGTCTGTTTACAAGACCATAAAAATCAAATAACTGTGAGAAATCAAATAAGTGGTATAATTAGAACATGGCACGTTGACATGCACTTTGGAAACATGTTAATCAAAAAAAACCTGGTTTAGATGTTTCAGCCCATTATTGAGTTCAATGTACATTGTGACATTAAACTCAAACTTCCTGTTACTGTCTTCCAATTATGTCAGACTACTTAATTTCTGTTTTCTAAGATTTTTTTTTACTTACCCACAGATGTAAAGGAATGATATAAATCAGATTAACAGGTATACATGGTCAATTCATGGGGCCGGCATTTCTGGGGGGCCCATAGAGCAGTGGAGGGTGTCCAGTGGATACAGGTTACAAGTTGTGAAAATTTCGTGTAAGATCTGCTGTATAATAGAGTGCAGAAGCCGAGAGTAAGACGTAGACAGTTAAGTTTCACTTTCGCTTCAGGCCAGCGTTAGTTAGGGACCACACCCCCATGTACACCCCCCCTCCCGACAAATTGACAAGATACTCAATTTTATAAAGGGCCCACAATGTTTAGCTTTCATGGGGCCCACGATTGCTAGTGGTCTCCCAGAGATAAAGTATATCACACTGTGCTGTTTACATGATCACTTGAATAACCAGGTAACTCCAGAATTGGAATTTTTAGTATAAACGTAAACTTGGTGTCTGAATATGGTGCTAAAATTGTGGTGTTTCCTGCCTCTATGCAGAATTGACTGTGCAGGGATCCTGAAGCTACGCAACTCGGACATTGAGCTTCGCAAAGGGGAAACAGACATCGGACGTAAAAACACTCGTGTGAGACTGGTGTTTCGAGTGCACATCAACCAACCCAACGGCCGGACGGTGTCCCTGCAGGCCGCCTCAAACCCCATCGAATGCTGTAAGTCACACCCACGCAAATCCACTGTTCTTTACACATACGGTGGCTTCCATTGTTGCAGTCCAATAAAACGCTCCTACGTTATTGCGTGCTGGAACACATTCAGTGCCTGTGCTCCTAATAAGCTTTATATGATCAAAGCAATTTGCCAAAGCAATAGATGTGTTGTATACGATGCCAGACACATGTGTTGTCTATCTCGATACACATTTTATGACTGAATGCGCAAGTTATTGTGGTTAAACCAATGTATTAGCACAGGTTCCCCTAAGGTCATTTGCCAGCCCTGGTTTTGGCATGGTTGAAGGAGTGCATTGAAAGAAACCTCTGTTCCTTTGTCATTTATTTGTGTATATAGGTGTGATGTTATTTGCACCCAAGGAAGCCAATTAAAGTTAGATGGTGAGACGGAGCTGGCAACGTAGTTTATGATCCAAAGTGGATGTTAATCCATGTAGTTCATTATTACTGAGGTATATTTAGTGAAGTTTTTTTGTAGTGTTTAGCTTCAACCTACTCTAGACTAATACAGGAGAGTCATAGACTCAGTGCGGTGCTATGTAATATTAAATACGCGTCTCCTTGGCTGTGAATTTGGTCACTAAGTCCCAGAGGTCAAAGGTACGTAACAAGCTATATTTATTGAAGACGTAGACAGGTGGTTGGCCAGAGGCTCCTCGATGGAAAATAACTCAGGATCAGACCGTAAAATATTGTTTTGATGAATTGTCGTCCTTTTTCTATGTCAGTTACAGAGCAGCTGTTGGCTCAGACCCTCGTAGCTAGGGGTCATGAAATCATCATATTAAACTTGATAAGCCTGTTTCTCTAAGCAAGAACTGCTGTTTTACTGGCTCCGAGCTGGGTTTGTGCTTCTTTGGACGGACCGGGATCAGGCTGTGAGTTTACGTCGACTCGTACGCGAAGCTGAAACCTCTGGGTGTGTGTTTCCCTGCAACAGCCCAGCGCTCGGCTCAGGAGCTTCCCTTGGTGGAAAAACAAAGCGTGGACAGTTACCCCGCCACTGGAGGCAAGATGATGCTCCTCAGCGGCCTCAACTTCCTCCCCGACTCCAAGGTGGTGTTTGTGGAGAAGGCCCAGGGTAAGCTGCTGTCACCAGACTATGTTTACTGCCTCTCAATTTCCCCTCTAATATCTCTTTGAAATGTCTCTGTGCCTCTGCCTCTGCTTCGCGTTTCCTCAGTCTCTCCTCCCGTCAAAATAGAGCAGGCCTTGCCAAACGAGCCACATGTGGTGTGCATTAAGCCGCTATATTTTTAACCAAAGCGTATTTACATTTGCTGAAGTTTCCATTGCCTGTTCACTGGTCCTCGCCACAAGTTAAGGAATGAATCACAACCAGGGCATGTGCAACGTCTCTTTCTCTCACTTTCTCTCGCTTTCTCTCGCTGCCTTCCTGGCTCCTTTGCTTTTGACATTTAACCCTCTTCTACTTTGACTCGCTCCCTCTTCCACTAATACCGCTGGATTCTGGACCGGCAGTCTGTCACTGACGTGGTTATGAGTCTCTCCAGCTTTGGAACAGATTCTTAGTGGGTGGGTAAAAACAAGTTTAATCGAGTTCACAAGTGAGAGATCATTTCCTTGATTGCACCTACTGAATAAAAGTAAAGGTCAAGCACAGTGGCATCTCTGAAACACGAGAAAACACAATCCCGTTTGTAACGATGAAGACTGAGGATGGTGATGATCCCTGATAGGGTCCTTCAGGTGCTGGTAGTGGTTGTTAAACCAGTCCATTGTTAGGAAATACGAAAAGGAAACTGGAAAATTGTTTTATTTAAGGGATCATGCATGAATTAACAGGGTCACAGGTGATAGAAGAGGTTCTGCTTCTCCTCTGGGTTTATTTCCTTTGGGTTTAACACAGACAGGAGCACAGCCAAAAAATGTAATTACAAAAATGGAAAAAAAGAATTCAGAGTCATTTCTAATGGGTCTCATGAACTGAAGACAAATCTTGCTTTAAACTAGGGCTCAGCATCATGGAAAAAAAAAAATCATATGATTTTTTTTTTTTCATATCAGATGATATTGATATGTATCACAATATAAATGAAATTAATATTTTTTTGTCAGGATAAAATTTTCCATTACCCATGAGTTAGTTAATCAGAGAGAGAGAAAGAAATACATACGTCATGGTACTTGCGGAGAAGTCCCTCCCTCTGCTCTTAGAATCACCCCCCCTCCACTGTTATGTATTATTGTCACCCCCCATTTTAGTCATTCTCCAAGTTGTGATTCAGGTACTTTCATGAATTTCAAAAGGAAAAACCTTGATTAATGGAATTAATCTTAAACTACCTAGCCCTACAAAGAGTTCATCGTTTAAATCAGTGTTAACCCATAAAGACCTAAAAGCATCTACTAAATATTTAATAACTTCTGACCCTTCTGATATGTTAATAATTGGTGTAAAATACAGTTCTTTATCTTTTCATGGTCATCAGATAGGACCCATTTGGACGTTCAGAGGCTCCGTAGTTACCGTGGAAACACCGTCATCTTCTACAACATTGATTCTCCAGTAA
>JAPTYQ010000009.1:29731356-29751190 GCA_029814465.1 Ostorhinchus cyanosoma
CCTGTTGTTGATTTCATTAACAACAAAGCAGCTGAAACTGATGAACAACCCCCTCTGCTACTGAACTGAGCAGATCAGTATCCCCCAAGTTTGACTGATAGGTTACTATACTCTGATTAAAAAGTGTTCCTCCAATTTTTTACAATGAAATTTTGATTTATATAAATCAAAATTTCATTGTAAAAAATTGGTATCGCATCAGTATTGGATCGGTATCAGCAAAACTAATCCCCCAAAAGATAAGAAGCAAAAAAATCCAGTTCAGGACTTCACTAATTTCATTTCCCCATATTCAGAGACTGAAAAGAAACTTGATTGTGGTAAATACAAGGATTGTTTTCAATACTTGGGAGTAAAATCCTTTTCCTGAAGTCTGGAACCAATGAATGCTGAGTTTCTTCCTGAAGATAGTTTTCCTGGTCTTTGCTACAAACGCCTTCAAGTGCTGCTTGTTTATGGGTTTTTGTTTTTTTCCTTCAGTTTTGTCTTCAGTTGCTGAAAAGCTGTTCTATTGGGTCACGATCAGGTGACTGACAAGGTCTTGGGTTGCTTTTGCAGTACGTTTTAGGCCATTACACTGGGGCGGTGTAGAGGGGAGGTAAATGTGACAAATTCATGGGTCCAGCATTGGGGGGGGGGGGTCCATAGAGCAGTGCAGGGGGTCCAGTGCATACAGGTTAGAAGTTGTGAAAATTTTACGTAACATCTGTTGTATAATAGAGACACAGAAGCCAGGAGTCAATCGTTGAAAGCATGTTAAGCTTCACTTACATTACACGCCAGTGTTAGTTACATCAGTTATGGAACGCACCCCCATGTACATAACTCCGCTCACGTTTGACTTCGTAACTTCCATTCTCCATGTTAATCGGATTTCTCGTAATCAGATTACTGCTGTTATCTGCTGAAACAGATCAGATTATCCTGTTTACATGATCACTTAAATCTGAAAACTCCAGAAATCGGATAATGATGGGAGCATTGGTGTGAATGTAAACAGGCTCAGTATGACGTCCACTGAACTGGATCATGAGCTGTTCCTTTCCTTCTCCATCCTTTTCTCTTACCATCATTCAGGTATAAGCTACTGTGTGGGTGTACAGAGGCAGTAATTAAAAATTTGTGTCACTGTTCAAACACTTTAAGACCTGACATCATTTTACACTCAAAATAGACACAACTGAGGTCAAACAGCAACAAAAACACAAATATGCTTTTTGTAACTGCTATCCCTCCAGCATTATTAGTGAGATGAAAGTGTAAATTAAATGGGTGCTACTATGAAACTGATCCTAAAAACAGGACATGGGGCTAAAAATTCAACCCAGATGTAGACGAATGTTATGAAGCAGGTTTGGAAGCACTTTGGGTCTATTTAAAAAATAAATACTTAGTGACATAAAAGAGAACCAATTTTTCAGATGAAAGACTTTTTTATATTATTTTACATTATATTTAATACATAAATCTGCATGTAACATGGTCTAAAGGACACAAAAATTACACTACAATTTTTTTTAATATCTCTTTATTCTCTTAAAGGTACATTTGGGGAATTGAACTAATTATTCAACAAAAATGACCACTGTTGAAAAGTCATTCAGGATTTATATACATTTAACTGGGCAGGTTCTGCATGTAACTCCAGTGGACACGATGGGTTCCACACCAAACCTGGAATGAGACATAGATTGATGAAAAACCCACATGTGTGGATTAGAAAAACCACTAGAATTCACACATTTAACACAGTGTCTTTATTTAGAGTCTACAGAAGACTATTTACAGCCATGTTTTTGCATCTAATGCACTGACACCTAGGGAGATTTAATATTTGATTATAAATTCATTAATTATGGGATGGATCAGAGCAAGAGGACAATTTTTGTGTATTTATCTGAGGTCATCATTAGGTTCATCCTGGGGGTAAATATGTCTTCATTTACCTTTTATTATTGGGTCTATAAAGCTGGAAAAGTGAGAGATACTAAAATAAACCCAGTTTCAGAGAAGCACCCAAATATAAAGGAGAGAAATGAAAAATATTTAATCTATTCAAGACTGTCAACAGACTCAGTCAGTTTCAATATAGAAACAAAGACTGAGGAAATCCTCGTGAAGCTGTTTGCTTTTGAGGGTTTCAGTGTGTGTGTCAACACCAACTGAAACAAGCGACGCTGTGGCCAGGTAGTCGGGGTGGGCTGGGACCAGGACTCCCACACAGACACACACTGTTGTCAACACTTTTTTTGCTTGGCTGTATGAAAAGGGGTTTCCGGCCCGCTGTC
The DNA here is from genome assembly GCA_029814465.1 of Ostorhinchus cyanosoma. NCBI lineage: Eukaryota > Metazoa > Chordata > Actinopteri > Kurtiformes > Apogonidae > Ostorhinchus > Ostorhinchus cyanosoma. The sequence continues at coordinate 29,733,645 of JAPTYQ010000009.1, forward strand.
CCACTTCAAGCACATTTGTGGTCACTGACGTTGTTTAGAGAGAACATTTCTTTCACACTCGGGTGTCTGCTCATCTATAAAAAGGCAAACCCAAAGCTTAAAATAGCCCGACTTGTTTGAAACAGCGGAAGGATGAAGCAAACACTCTGGGACACAGATGCTCGTGAAAACCACCTTTATTTTCCATTCAGGTCATGTGACTGTCTTGTTATTCTTTGACGCTGATACAAATGTGGTTGGTACCTTTCGTGCTTCAGCAACTGAACAAAGAGAAGTTTCACTTAATTTTTCTCTGAGCTCAAATCAGACACATTATTTCAAATGAGACTGTATTGTCACAGACATCAAAACTGATATTTATCTTCCCTCAGCTTCACCCTCCCTTTAACATGAGTTATAACATATGATTATCAGATGCACTGTGTTGTGGAAACTGAGCTGCTCTAACTAGCTGACAGACAGAGATAAGCTTCAGTGATGTGAATAGCAGGGTTTTACAGGCCTGTTGAAACCAAGCCAAAACAGTGTAGTGAAGTTGAAACAGGATGAGAATCATTCAATAAGTGCATCACACAGGGGAAGTGTTTTTATGAAGAAAGAAATTCTTCATGTGCAGCTCCATCAACAAAATAACTGCGTAAGGTATAATTTTGACCATTTTATTAAATTTAAATGGACATAACAAGCACTTTCAAGTCAGCTGCTCTTGAGTTATGGAGTATCCCTTCAGCCGACAGATGCTGAAGATGGAGGTTCTGAGGATATACCATTCAGCAGCCGTTGTGGTTTCCTTGTCAAGCCTAAATGCTCATCTCTGATGTTGAGATGTACATAGTGTACAAGTGTCCTTGTCTGGCTCCCGGAATGAGCCTCACTTTTCCAAGCTCACATCCAATCATTCTTGCGTGAGTAGAGACGTGACGTGTTGCTCTTCAAATAAGAAACAGTTTTCACCAACCACATTAAACAACAAATGCCAAAGAAGTGCTGGCAATGAATAAGCTTGAGCGGAGAGCTTCTCGGAACCCCTTTATTTTTACAGGCCGTTCGGAGATTCCTCTATAATATCAAGTTCTATTCTTAACGCAAACGGGTGCAGACCCCTCCCCTCCTTCCCCCAGCCCCATTGGTTTTGTGGTTGCAGTGGGAGATGGCAGAGTCAGAAACATCTTCTGTGACACATACAGGGAAAACTTAGCGAACCACACATTGTTCTTTTTAGCAAATATTTGCACAGTCATGTTTTTCCAAAATTGGACAAAGGCTGAACTGTTTCTGTCATATGTACAGCTTTGAGCCTAGTCAGACTTACCTACAGTAAACTAAGGCCAACGGTGCACTGGGTGACCAGATTGTCTACACAGTAGGACACGGTGCACCAGGTACCTTTGAGTTAATGAACTACCACCTGCTCCATGTTAAATGTCACTGCACATTTATGCTGTTAGAAGAAGATGACTTCAGCATTTTTTGCACAAAGGCACCTCCTAAATTTGGGATATATGGCATCACAATGAAGTTTCTACACAGACTAACAATGGAAATGAGAATCAGACATTGTTGAATCCATAAATCCATGGGTATAGGAGAAGATAAAGTCTCCTAGAGAAGATAATTTCTCTTCTGCATCTACATAAGCTCTGTTTGCTTGTCCTTCAAAACCAAACATATTGATATAAACTCACATCTATGTCCCTATTCCTGTTCCCTTTAGAGGAAACAAGAGCTCAATAAAATACCCAGATCAGGCCTGATCAGTTTAATACTAGCAGACAGGAGGAAACTGCCAGAGATGGAGAGAAAACCATGTGCAGAGCATCAACTGTCTGTGGGCCATAACCCACAGGTTGAGAGGAAATAGAAGCCAGCTGAAGTTAGGATTCGCCTGGTGAATCTGTTTTCTCAGCTCACATACAAAGTGAAAAAAGAGACACACAGATGGATCTCGCTGGAAGGAGACCTATGTTTATATCTGGAGCCGAGGAGGGAGAACCTTGGAAAAACTGCTCAAAACTTTGAAGAAAGGCCATTAGTCCAACTGATTTGATTTCCTATTTCCAAGTCTTACTCATAGTAGAAAAACAGGAAATAAAATTTACATGGCATTTTGCTGTAAATGGATAGCTGCAAGAAATAAAACTAGTTAAAACTATACCTGTTCCATCCGAATAAATATCAAAGTGACAACACAAAAGAACATCCCTCCATTCTGATTAAAATGCTGCAGATTCACCCATTAGCCTCCAATTAAATCATTATGGTTAGGGTCACAGGCATGAAATCTTGTGACTTGTTTAATCTTCAAACGTCTGACCAAAGCTTAACTATTGTCCTTGTTTATCTATTGATTCTCTTTGATAAAAATCATCACTAACCAGAAGGACCGGTAAACAATCAAACTAAACCTCAACTGATCCCCGGGGTCTTGGTACATCCAAAGATACAGGGTCTGTCTTGAAAGACATTAGACAAGTACAGTCTGATCATCCTTAATGCGAACCACTGCTGTATTTTCCATCATCAAATATTTGAATTCCGCCACAAGAAAAGATCACTTAATCTTTTTTCTTGGATTTTGAAAATAATTACACAAGACAAGGGTTATTGTGTTACAGCTAAGAGGACTGCACACTCGTTAAACTCCTTAAATTCGGTTCTTGTATTCACATGATGCCTCTTGACATTACACTTCTGCCCCGTGGCACAATGCCGTCAATTCACAATAAAGAAATGGGAGGAATTACAGAGGGAAGTAGATGTATGCACCATGTGACTCGCCTGTTATTCCCCCAGGCTGTAAAGAGGAGGCCTGTGTATCATGGGACTCACCTGACGATGTTCCCCCCGACACTAGGCTTGTCTCTGGGCTCTGAAAGCAGACAGGGCTGACGTAAACGTGCTCCCTGCTGCGTTATCACAGCACCACAGCTCAACACCTCAGAGACAAAAGGCGCGATCAAGGTCTTTCAAATCCAACTTCCACAACAATAAACCAGCGCAACAGCCTGTTTTTATATGACACACTTGCACTTCATACATTTCCTGCACACCCCTCGCTCAAAGCGTCTATTGTGTATGATTGCAAACACAGTTTACACAGACATCTTTATTCATATTGACATCTGTACGCACTGTGTGCCTTCAGAGTAAATGTCAGAAGGAGCACGTTTAGCCAAAACCCCTTAATGGTTGGCATCAAACGCTCACCACACCCATTAACACATTTTAACAATGTGTAGAAATAGAAACAGTGTGTCCATTGTGACTCAGAAGCCTTTGCTATGCATCTGGGTATCTTAACACTGCCCTATTAGTTTGTGCTGGCACACTCTGTCGATGTGTATGTATAATAATTCACCAGTGACCTTTTTACTGTGGATCCTGCCGTCTCAAACCAAGCCTGTGCTGTTGCATTGCAATGCTACAGATTAACAGTTTACGTTCAAATTAAAAGAAAAGCTTCTCTTTTACATCTCTTCATGGGAGTGAAGAGCAAGGGCATAATACCTGTCTGTCAGGGTTAATCAGGAAACATTGCAGACAGTCCATACCAGCCTCCAAGTTAGAGGAGAAGAGGCAGGATGATCAAGTGGGGTCACTGCACTCTCATGCATTAGCCTGAAGCTCCTGAAACCACAGGCGCAGCTCTAGAGCCTCTTAAGAAGTACAGCCGACCTAATCAAAATCAAATCATCTCCTTTTTTTCTTACTCTCTCCTTTATCTTTGGTCCTGAGAGAAACAATTACTTTCAGAGTGTGGAGAAAACCAAGGAGTTCCAGGCCCCTTCGAGAAGCAACAGCAGCAGCAGCAGCAGCACTGCTTTAAAGTAGTCTTTTATTGGATATCAGAGCTGAAGGAAAGTCCAAAGAAAATAGGTCTTATTCATTATTAGAGCCAGCTGTGGCTTTCCACACTGATGACTCATCCATTTTTCTTTCCCCCGTCTATTCTTTTGCTTTTTTTCGTGATGTGGTAAAGGGGGTGGCGGGTGGGAGGTGGTAAGGGTTGCTCTTTTAGAGAATTCAGCCAAGTTGACACAGAGCCCATATCCACTGGTGGTTGTTTGTTTGGATTATGGAGGGTATCGTGCCCACAATTGTGCCTGCTCATTGCTTTACTCACTCTCAATCATGCGCTCACTGTGCCACGTGGATCCCCTGCACATTTTATATGCCTTTCTTTTCCTTTTGCTTTTTTTCCTCAGTTCCAATAATAAAGACAGAACCTAGTGATGAGTATGACTCGATGAGGACTGGTTTGTCCATGCACTCGAAGCCGTACTACAATCAGCCCAGGCTCACTCCCATCATGCCAGTAAACGATGCTGATGCCTGCCTGGTCAGCGGTTACTCTCCTTGCCCGCCACGCCATGCTGCCATGCCGTCATCGTCCCCCAGCTCCAGTCCCACCCTGCATGACCTGTCCCCTATGGCATACAACAAGTGCCTCCCAAATAGCCCTACCCATGCAGCACCACCAGGCCCCATGGCACCCACCATCCAAGAAAGCCCTTGTCACCCCAACCTCGCCCACCCAGCGTCACCAGATCACAGCTCTCCCCTCGGGATGCTCCATTCCCAGGGTAGCCCCAACCATCTCAACAGCCCCGGACCCCATGGTTACCACCACATCTATGCCAACAGCAGCCCCTCTTCTTCCCCGGTGTCCCACCCCTCCACCCCTGGTGGGGCTGCAGAGAGTCCATTTGTTCAAGCCTACAGTCCCAGTCATGGAGCAGCCAACTCAGCCCAGGCTGGAGGAAACTCACCTAGCCTCCTCCATGAGGACTCCAGTTCCCCTACCATCATCGTTAAGCAGGAGCCCCAGGAACTGGACCAGATGTACCTAGATGATGGTGAGTTATCAGAAATACTCAGTACATGGATTGTCTGAAAGTTTCCATAGGACAATAACTTGAACAGTGACAGGTTTATTGGTTTACCTGATAAAAATCTATTTTCATGAATTTCTGTCCATTCCAAAAGCGGGTGTTTACACAGGACGCTACATCTATTTAACACCTTTTGCTTATCTACAAACCCCCACACATAGCCGCACCCTACTGGACCCCTCAGTGTTTCCTGGTGAAATCCTGGCAGCAGATTTACGTCAGATTTGTTTAATTTTAGCCCGAGCGGATTTATTTGCTTTTGGTGTAACATGTGGTCCGGCTTATGTTGTCCAAGTGGCTGCTTTACTTTAAAACAGTAAATTGCCTTGATGGGATTTTGAAACAATCTGTCAAAACATCAGAGTACTGAGGTCAGCTGTGGTGCAGCAGAACAAAAACAGTGGCACACGCGTAGCCAACAAAACTGTTGACACAACTACTAATGAAGGAAGCAAAACAATGGGTAGGGGTTTCCTGAACAGAGCCATTTTTCCCCCCATCTTTCTGGGACCGATGCCGGGAGGCGGGAGTCAGATGCTTTGTTTTCCCGTCTTTTCCCCCCGGAGTTGGCACCATGCAGCTGTCGTCATCAAGGGAGACTGTGGGGTCACTAGTCTCCCTCTGGTAATGAGACCAGTCACACCCAAGGGACCATATGTTCGAGATTATTGCCTCCTGTGTCCATCACACATTATGTCTCTCAGGTCATCAACCTGTTATCTGTGTTAGCAGAGACCTCACTTGTTGTTTAGATGTATATTCATAGGGATCATCTATGGCGTCGTGCCAGTGTGAAATGTTGAATTCCCTGGATCCTCATAAAGGTGGGGGTAGACAACAGCACATTGAACCCTTCCTGTGCACCTTTTGTTCAGTGTACAGATTGATATGGAATGTGTGTGTGTGTGGGGGGGGGGGGTTTCTTGTGCTTGTATTCAACATCAGCATACGTCTCTCATCAGCTCTGGGAGTAGAAGGGTGATAGGCATGAAGGGACCAGGGGAGTTCTACTGTGGAACTGTAATTGAGTTGAAATGCAGTTGTCAGCATATCTGTCAGTCCTGATGAGTCCCATTAGTCTTCACCTCATAAACAGACAATACTGAGACAGGGGGATGTCTGTCTGTTATCAGCTCCCTAAACTGATTTCAAACTTTTTTCTTTTCATTCTCTTTTTTAAATTTTATCTTCTTCCCCTTTTCTTGAGTTCATGCAGGATCATCTGGAAATCCAATTTGTCATGACACCACTAATTCAAAATTCTTTTTTTTCCCCCAACTGTTTTCAATAGGTATGGCAGGCATAAACTTTTGGGTTCAGCATTAATTGAATAAACTGAAACTCTAGCTTTAGTTTGCATTTTGTAAGAAGGTTGTCAAGAGGTCCTTTTACACTGCCAGTATTAGATATACGCCTAGCCTCCTTTGCAGTGCCAAGGTTAAATCATGTAACCTTGTTTCTCCTCCCCACTACTCCATCCACTGTCACTTTAGAGGGCTCAATATTTCGTCAACTGTGTGGCCAAATATATTCAGCCAGTGATTACAGTTGCATTAGGGATGCACAGGAATTTGTATTGATTGATCAAGGACAGTGAGGCAGCCCCTTGAAAAACCTCAATGTACGTTTTGCATCACCTAACGTCTGTGCAAGTATCTGTGGTGAGCTCCTGGAGTCCTGGTAAGTGTGTGGTGGTAATAGCATACTCCAAAGGCATCTGCTGCTCCTGGGCCAGGCTGTATCCCAAACCCCTCAAATGAGCCCTAAGCTAAAATAAATAAGATCGGAAGGCAGCTTTCAGGGCGTCCTGCTCCCCGTCCGCAAGCATTAGCGCCCTATGTTAGCGAGCTGAGCGCTCCATTAGAGAAGGAAGACAAGCGGATGACCTCACCACAGCAGCAGTGATTTAACGCCAGCCATGTAGAGTAGTGTTCCTCCCTAGCAATTGGGGGCCGGTGATTTGGAGTCTGCGGGAGCACACTTGATCTTCCCCAAGAGTGGATTGCCTCCCACGCTCCAACACTGAGGCCTCCGGCTCTCATCAGTCAGAGGAAATGTGTCTCTCTGGCCAGGCCCAGATTTTACACAGCCCCTGAGAAATCACTCAACTTATCAACGGTGAGCTACTGTACCGCGAGGAGCTTGGTTAGTATGGAGATAGTCTGGGATGTCAACCCCCCCGACTGTCATAGACATCTCCATTATAACCTGCTAAACTCTTCCCTCTACTGTGATACAAGCTTACTAACTACAGGCAATGAGTCTGGTGTGTACGATGAGGTTTTGTGGGAGGGATGCAGTTGGCAGTCATATCTGCATTGGAGCACCCTATCCTCACGTTGTGGCTTGTTGGCTCTGACTTTCTTCAGTCTGATTGGCAGGCTTTCAGGGAAAAGATGCGAGGACAATGAAACACCCACGCACTGCTGGACGATTCAGCTGTGTAGCATTGTTGACTCAGTGTCGTAAACAACGCACGGTGGGGTTCGCATAAAAGTTTCTCCAGACATTTCGTATTTAGTCAGACCTCTATCTTAATGAGGGACGTAGCTGTTAGCAAAACACCAACCCAGTGACATCAGTGTATGTATATATAAAACTATTAAAACACACAAAAAAACTATACAATTCATGCTTTTTCAGCCTTGTCTAATTAACCCAAAAAAGGAAATACTCAAATGACTGCATTCTTTATCACGTCTGACGTAGTATGTCTGGTGACATCATTCACAACCACTGACATATCATCTATATACAATCAAACACACATGTAGTTTTGATCTAAGATTTGGCAGTTTTTATACAGATGATTTTATAGCCCACATTACGCATAGCAAACTCCAAAGTCGCACTTCTATTCTTGGTGTTTATAGGCATCTCGCTGTGGATTTAAGCCTGGGTGAGTAAGCGCTACATCAGTGTGGAGGCCGGGTGGGGCATTTGGTCGTGTGAGGCTGCTGCCGTGTGTCCTGTCTCATTAGCTGCTGCTGTGATGGGTGATATCATGAAATGCAGCTGAATGCAACATGCTGCAAAGGAACTAGTGCTAATCAGAGGGCCAGATTTCTACCAGCTGCCTCTGAGTGGAACAGAGGGCCCTTATTCCCAAAAATAAGAAGAAAAAAAAAACAGAGTGCAATACAGCCTTTCGTTTTCTGACATTTGACATATGTGCTCTGATTGCCTCGTGTTGCAGGGTAGTTTTCCTCATGATTGTTTCCTCTTTAATTCAAGGTTTGTGCATCTGAAACTCTTGTTTTCTCAAACTCAAAACAGAATTGTTGTTGGTCTTCCTTTCCTTCCTCCCTCCCTCCCTCCCTACTGCAACAAAAAAGGCATTCTAACCTTGCTGAGGATCTCCGTCCACCACCAGTGCTTCTGAAGGCAACTCAAGGCTTTCCTCATGGAAACTTTTACACATCCTGGCAAGTTGCCCAGACCCCAGGACTCCGCAAAACCCCTAATGATGATTGAGAGTGCGTCCGCACCGGCTGAAAACATGCTGAGTCGCTAACATTGGAGTGTGCCGCAAGGCTGTCTCTGGGATGGGGGGGGGTGGGGATGTAGAAGAGAGAGAGGATTTGGGGGGCCAGGGTGTTCATTAAAGACGAGGTTGAACTGTCTAATGGGACTCAGTAAAGTAGAGCTGCTCCTGTATGTTAAAACAGTATTTATGTGTCTGTCTTTTTGTTAGCAGAGTTAGCACGATATGGAAGCATTGTAGCACTAACAGCATGCTTTCACAAACTCCACCTTTGACCCTCTGGCCTTTTGGGACCAGGTCAAGATCCAGCTAATAGTGGCCAGAAAGAAAGGCTGTCTTGCGGTTAAGTGCAATGCCAAGAACAAAGTCTCCTCGTAGACATAGTATATTGACAGGTACAAGACAAAGGGTGATGGCTTTTTTATTATTTATGAATACAAAGAGGATGTGGATTTTTTACTATTGTTGTTACTGCCGCCTTCTCATATTAGGAATCCTGTTTTCCTGGCAGCCCGACATGGTGAAGTACAAGTAAAAGTATGGGGTTGTGAAGGAAGTTTTATAGTCAAAGGAAAAATTAATAGGTGGCTGCACCGTAGCTTTGGCCTCGCGGAGTCGATGACTTCCATGCTATGGATCAACGGCTAGAGCTGTTGGATCAGCAGTGGATTTGATTCAGTTTCATCTCATTAGGATAAAAATCAGTAGTTTTACAAGGCAAAGTGAGCAGCTATGGCCTCAGTGAGCACCACAAAGTCTTCACTCAGTCTGAGGTTCATGACTGAAATTTGTTTATAAAATGCACCTGATAAACTCATTAATTCACCTGGAAATACAGGTTGATTTTTTTTTCACAGTCCAAAAGAAAAAATTGTTGATCTACCGTGAAGCGGCATAAACTTGGAAGCTTCAGATGAAACGTGTGAGGAAGATAACATTCTGTTCATCTACAGTGGATGGAAGTTGCGAAACCCAGGGAATACTGTTGCGTCACAAAAGAATGAGAATACCGTTGAGTGGGAGACGTCTGGGTTACCTTAGCGCCTCCTGTTTTCATCTTACAGCTCTTTTATCTTTCTCCCATTGGCTGAACATATGATCCAATTCCTGGTTGTGATCAGCTTTATTTTTCTCAATGCATATTATGAAACCCACTAAATTATACGCACCAAAATTGCTTGCAGTTTAGCAAATAATTGGATCCAAGTGGTTACATATGACAGTGGCAATGGGGTCATAGTATTGGTGTTTGATTTGAGCTCTTTGCAAAACCATGGGGAATATTATTATTGTTGATAAGTGTAGCAAGATGAATATAAAGGGCTTGAATCGGTTCAGTTCTGCTATGCGTGTGTGCTCTCTAAACCCTGGCAGCTGAAACTGAGGATCTGGTCTGGTTTCAGTCGCTCCGTCATAATATCCACAGTCACTGAGAAAGAATGCGTCTGCTGAAAAAGTGCAACTAAATTGTCTAAACAAATTGGGTTTCTTTTGTGTCTGGGATCCGATACAAGCACACGTTAAGATGGAAGACTTTCATTCCGATATTAAGCGGCTTTTGTGCTTTATTCATTCAAAGGTGTGTCGGATCTGATTTATCTCCTGTACTTTATCCATATAACACCCAACGTATCATATTTGATCCATGAGTTTGAAGCCCTCTACATGAACAGTGAGATATTTTTTTCTTGAAAAACCTGATGTATACAATTAGATACATGCAATACACAGATAATCCACCAGGGGGAGGAATTTGTTCACCAGAGGCCTTTCAGTGACACTACAAGACTGACATTAATGAGGAAGGAGGAAGAACCGTGACAATTTTGAAAAGGAATTAATTTGTTAGACATGTTTGTGTTATATTATGTTTTTGTTTGTCAAAAAAGCATTGAGCATTGAGACCAGATGGATAAAATATGCTACAAAATTGAAACTCATACATGGAAATTGATATTTGAAAACAAAAAACTTTTTTTGGGGTTGTTCAGAGGGACCAATAAAGGCTCCAGTCTCAAAGAACTGGAATTTTCTGTCCATGATGTAATGGTTCAGGCTTTACAGGGTTAAGTTGTGCATAGTTGTGAACAAAGTCAGTAACCAGGTATTAAACGTCTAATATTACATAAACAAAAAGAGCTGACTGAAGCCTTAAAACACATGCTTTTTTAAAATCCTGAGCCTAATGATTGAAGTTATATTCCTTCAGTATACCGTGTGCCATGTATAGTTTCTCCTGGCGCAGCCGTTTAGGGGATCCATCTATGTGGCTCGCATTCTGAGGTTTAGGAAACACGCGTTGAAAAGCCACCAAGCCACACAGATCACAGCAGGTCAGCACTCAGACAGGGCCTGTGGCTTGGCTGCGATCGTCCTGTGTATATCTGTGATCACGGAGCTACCACCTCACGCTAGACGCTCTCATTACTGAATCATAATATGACAAATGTCAGTGTGGTTGACTGTTCTGACAGGATGATAACTGAGCGAGTCTCCTTCCTCCACTGGGCTGTGAGGTTGTTATCTGTGCATTGGAGAAGCAAAGATCTAAGTAATGAGCTCAGCCTTATCCACTATTATCTGCTTACACTCCAGCCTAAATATTTAAACATATAAGATCATATTATGTTATTCCAGTGGTCATACTGTGAAGCCCAGTCTTTTATGTTATCTCAGAGATTATAATTGGTGTAACTGTGAATAAAACCAGATCTGTAATGAAGAGAAGATGCAAATATTCCTACTAATATGAGAACAGGAAAACCATAAAAGCATTTGCTAATGAAAATACCTGAAGCCCGTACAAGAAAGTAAAAAAAAAGAAAAACAGGATCATCTTTGCAGCACCCACAGATTGGTAGTTGCTTTTCTTATAGACAATAAAGCAGTGAAGGACTTCAGATGTTCAGAAACCGAATCCTCTATCAAACACTATAACCACACTAAGATAGTTGCCGGTGTTTTTGGTCGGTGTTTAGGGGATGTAAATACCTGCGGCCCCAGTAAACAGGAGCAGGTCTCCATCCCAGACCACTTAATAACAGCTCCCCATCTGAAATTTGTTAGTTCAGTGTAATAGTATCCTGTAGCGACGGATGTCAACAGAGAAGGCTGATCCAGCCGAGAGCGATGGGGAAAGCCGTTGGGTTTTGCAACTCTTGGCAGAGTTTACAGTCTGTTCCATGTGCGGATACCTCAGAAATACGAGGACTGAAAGGACAGACATGAAGAGAGAAGCAGAGGGAGAGGAGGAGGAGGCATGGAGATAAGGAGAGTCAGAAGATGTAGATGTAAACTCTGAAAGAGAAGGACCCCCGGGCAGATAGAAACCAAAGGCATACGCTGATGTTTCACTCCATTAACCCATAGAGACCAAAAATTATCTATTTTCCTATTTTTAATTTGCTGATTATGTAGATGTTCATAAAAGCTCAGAGTAAATTCAAAGGTTAGTGTGTCAAAACAGAAAAAAACTGAAGAAAAGGTGACTTTTTCAGTCAAATTTCTCATTAACTGAACATAAACCCAGTGTGTCCATCCACTGTCATGGATCCAACTTCATGGCTTTTACTGGTGAATCAATGTTGGAGAAGATGGTGTTTTATGTTCACTACGGAGCCTCTGAACATCCAAATGGGTCATATCTTATGACCATGAAAAGATGAAGAACTGTATTTACACAAATTGGTAACATGTATTGATAGGATTAGTGGATAATAGTTCAGATCAGTAGATGCTTTTCACGTCGATGTTCGGGTCTTTATGGGTTAAACCCAGAAATATAAACAAAGTACAAAAATATTACATTCAATTAACTGTTTATCTTAAACATTTAAAACCAAGTTGTGTTTATTAATTTCCTATGTTGTACCGTATGCGTTGTCATAGACCAGGGGTGTCAAATTCATTTCACTTCAGGTTCCACATTCAGCCCAGTAAAATAGTATAAATAATGTCAACTCCAAATTTTTCTCTTGGTTTTAGTGCATAAAAGTAAAACTTCTAACTGTGAAAGGAAAGGGCAATGGACTATGGGATAAAACAAAACAAAAAAAATCACTCCAAAAGGAGGAAATAGACAAACCAAACACCTATGATAAAGTTAACCAAACCAAAAACACTCCCAAAGAAGGAAAACTCAAAAGGCTATAAAATGTATACAAACAGAAAACGCTCCACAATGGAGGAAAAACCAGAAAAGCAAAAAACAAATAGAAACTCACTCCAAAATAATGGAGGATCTAAATACGCTACAAGCTAGAGAAGACAAACCAAAATCACTCCAATGGAGGAAAACAACTATGACTAAAGAGAAACTAAGTTATACAAATTACAAACAAAAAAATTACTCGTCTTGAGGATCAAAGGCTAATGTGAAAAAGGCTCTTTGGCTGTGAACACGGACAGGAAAGCAGGCTCGGGTGAATCGGTCGACAGACAAAGACACACTGGCACAAGACAAGGGAAACACAGACTATTTAAACACATGGAGGGTAATGGGGAACAGGTGGAGACAATTGGTAATCAGGGCAGACACCAGGTGACACATGAGTAAGGGCAAGTGCTCTGAAACGAGAGAAGAGGTAGACTTGAAAAATAAAACAGGAAATGACAAGACAATAAACCCAAGACGAGACAAACCTCACCACGGTGTGACAAAAATTACACTATGAAATGTGAATAAACTGAACTTTTATGAACAACCTGAAATTTCTTCAGAAAAATAAGTGCTATTTTAACAATATTATGCCTCAGCTTATTATTTACACATATATAATATAACTTAGCCATTGCAGTGGATATACAAAGGTACAATGCATTTAGTAACAGGCATCTGGAACTGAAAAATATAGAATTTAACTTTATGATCAAAACAACTTTGCAAATTCATCCTGTAGGCCAGACTGAACCCTTTGGATGACTGGTTTTGGCCCGTGGGCCGTATGTTTGACACTCCTGTCATAGACCATCAATCTGACATGGACAGACAGCACTGAGTCAGGAGATGGATTTGGGTGGGTTTTTTTTCTTCTTTTTTTTTTTTGGACGTTTTGGTGTTGGGAGATTCTTGTCGTGTCCTTACATCCAGGAATATTCAGCAAGCATGAGAAGAAGCAGGTCAGCCATAGAAATGAAGGAGACAGACAGACAGATGAAGAGAAAGAGGGGAAAATCTGAGGTGGAAGAAAGTAGTATGCAATCTTGGTGATTTTCCCTGGCAGCCTTCAGCACTGCCCCTGTTCTTCGCCGCGCACACTACGTGTTCGTTTCACAGTTAAAGCTGTTAAAATCAAAACACTAAAAGTCAAAGGAAGGTAAACACGGCTGAAGTTAAAGATCACATTTTCTTCCTCTCCCACACCCGGCTGCTTGCAGCTCAGAGAGTTACCGCGCCGTGGGTGAAAGGCTTTACTTCAGGGGAGGGAATGATCATAACCACTGAACTGTAAGTGTCCCGCTGCTGACATACAACCCATGGTAGTTAAACCTCAATGGGTCCCCCGACTCTCCTCCGATTGGACTCAGCTGAGCTCCATTTCTCTCAAAACAATGTGCTAACAAATAGGTAAATCCTTTCATGCTTAGTAAGCTTTTTTTAACAGTGTGAGATACAGAGGGATATAATGATGAAAGACTACAGTAAGACTTAAAAATGAAGGTTTTTTTTTTTTTAGCTGAAGACAAAGAAAGATGCTACGATCCACTGAACTACTGCAGCCAGGGGGCCAGAAAAAACATCATTAGTGATCTGGAGTTTGATTATTGATTATTAATATTTCTTTTATCTGTACTATAGAGCTAACTTTTTGTATATTCTAGAAATATTTGTGTATTTTATTATTCTACCTTTGTAGTTTTTGTACATTGTCAATATTTTTAGATAAACATTTTCAGTATAATTGTCTGTGATATTCTTATAGTCTTTTTTAAGCGTTTGCTGCTAAATTAAAATATAGCTGCTAAACTGATTTTTATCGTTCCTGTAACAGTGACAATTAAGCTCTATTCTATTCTATTCTCTTCTAAAATCATAAATATGGTCGCAGAAAAAATTCTTCCACCTCCCCTTGTTTTCTTCAGTTTGTTGTTAATTTTAATGCCTGGTCCAACTAAAGGAACATTAGTTTGGACAAGTATTATGAGACCAACACAAATAGCTCATAGTAGTTGAATTTCAGAGCTGATATCTATCCATTGAACATGTTCTCTTGATAATAACCAAAATCACGTCAATTCTTCGATCAATATCTATGTCATTGTTCTGATAAAAACAGTGCTTTGATTCATTCTACGTTTTCTTTTCTGTCTGTTTTAGTCGCATGATCCACACAGGAATTAAGACTGGATTGCATAACCTCTGTTTTTGATGACTTTGGATGGTCTAATAATTTTTTTCTAACATCCCATTAGAAGTAGCAAAACTGATTCCATGCTCTGATATTTTCAATTTATTCTTATTTTACAGCCCTGAAATCAATTAGACATTTGAGTCCTAGAAGGAAAGACCATTCTTTGCTCATATGCAGTAAATCAGCTAAATCTGAAGGAAGTTTGAATTGGACTGCTCATACTCTCTAAACACTGTATAAATGAAAATGTCACGTATATTTTAATTTGATCAGTGAGATTTACTGTGTACTAGAGTAAAATACCACCATTCTCTTTTTATTCAATTATTCTACTGGAAATATATCGAATTGCTGAGTGATGAAACAACACGAATGTGAAATTATAGTTGTGTGATTTACAAGTGACAGCGAACGTCTCTTTCTCGCCCGTCTCTATTTCCAACTTCAACACCGAGACGGTCGGCATTTCTTGACAACTGTACAGTCTCCAGATGTATGAAAGTTCGTCTGTTCTATGAAAATCAAAGCGGGGTTGACGGCTGTTGGAGATGAGATAAATGGAACGTTTGCCAACAGCCTTCCTCCTGCTTCCAGCCCGGTCGGTGTGATGTGCCCTCAGCTGACCTCCTACTCTGTGTCTGAATCCCTGCAGGCGTCGAGGATTTAAAGTTGGAAGGCGGCTTTTGGGGTCAGCAGACAGAGTGTTAATCAGATGGCACTCAGCTGTAGCAGAGTCCGATCACTGGAGATCAGTGGGGATGTTGAAACAGAGATGCTGCTTTTCTGTACACAGCAGGATTTACTTTCAGAATGCTATTCACCATCTCACTTATCTTTTATTTGACTCTGGGAAAAAATGAAGGAATACTGAGATGCAGCATCGGAACAAATTAAAAAATAGCATCAACAGTTTTAGTTTTTTAAGCTAATTTCATGATTTAACTCCAAAATTGTCCAAAAGTATCTACTGATCTAAACTGGTTAATACCTTTTGATTCACTAATTCTATCGATACATGTCAATAATTGGTGTAAATACAGTTCATCTTTTCATGGTCACCAGATATGACCCATGTGGATGTTCAGAGGCTCTGTAGTTACCATTGGACCATCATCTTCTACAACACTGATTCACCGGTAACACTGGGTTTATGTTCAGTTAATGTTCACAGTTTTCACTGTTCTGCAAACTTATCTTCCTTTCGCGTGTTATTCAATGCCATTTGATAGCATGTCAATGTACACCAAGATCTCCAGTTTACTGTAACTGCTAAGCCTAACCCTAACTGCTAATCACACTAACTACTTGTGCAAATTGCGTTATTTTACGGGGCATGAACATGCATGCAGAAAGCTTATAATGTGTACAGATAACACGCCAGTTAATAGTGGCATGTTATCTGTATGTAAATCATGATATGCTGCTCTTCTGATATAACAACAGTTGAATTTGAAGGCTTCGAGGTGCCTCAGGGTTCTATTCTGGATCCTGTTTTTTTTTTGTATATGCTGCCACTGGATTCCATTTTTAGAAGGAAAATAATAAAGCCTCTGAGCAGGTTCTATTAGACTATCTGCAGGGAGTCACCAACTAAAATCAACTAAAATCTGATTTCAAGTAGCTAACCTTACCAAGATAATTTTCACTTGTTCCATTGGCAGATTTTTAAGCTTGAAAAAAAAAAATGTCAACACCTGTTGTCTAAAAATCAGCTCTTAAATTTCACTGAAAAGTTACTCTTTAGGTGATTCTGTCTTATTTTAAGTGTGATGAGATATTTTGACAAGAAATGAGAAAAATACACTTGGTAAGATTTTGATTTTTGCAGTGAAAAGATGCATCACAACCAAGCTAGCAAATACCAGCATGAACATTATCAGTCACAATAAAGTTTTCCTGCAGAGATCATGATCAGAGCCGATTTCTGTTGAGGGATGACACAGTAGACAGGTTACGTAAAGGCCACGCTGTGCCGTCCACACAAAGCAGACATCCACTCGAAAAAACAGGAAGGAGCCTCTGTCTGTGATGGATAGAGAACAATAAAGCTAACACTGAGGTAAGCTTTTTGGACAAGGAGAACACAGCTTCTTATACAGTAAATAAGTGCAAACAGTGTTGAAATCCCACATTACAGCTGACAGACAACAGGTGATTTAAAGAAGTGCAACACAAATACAGTTATAAATTGTATTATATGCAGGTGCACGGCCAAATTCTCACTCAGACGGCTGCAAACTCCTGAAGTATGATTGTTTCAATATGCTCATATTTTCACCGTGTGCCTATTTTTCTAAATCTCCTGCTGTCTGCATCGGCCTCGGCACCAACATAAGTTTCTAATTCAAAATCAATCACAACAAGTTTATCAGATGGCTGAGTTATTTTACCATAAACCCACTGGTAATGAGCCATACAAAGAGTTTTAATCTGTCTCCTTTCATATTGCACTGACATAGATGAGTGTGCTTCACTTTGGTTTGGTTTATTTTAAGGATTGGGTGTTTGCTTTATAGAGCTACGCTTCACAAACTGTGTGATTTGTGAAGCGTAGCTGCGTGAAGTTTTGATTTTTCAGCGTCTACGCCCTGTATAAAAAACCCTTCAACTAGTTTGTTTTCATTTGAAACATAACCTATTCTTTTATTACATTCACATGAAAATGTAAAAGAATAATGTATTTATGAGGACAGAGGCTTCATTATCAGATGAGTACATGCGATTCCAGTACAGTGATCTGCCGCTGCCGGTCGGCGACGGTCGGGCCCGACCAGCACACAGAAATTCCGACCACCACTAAGATGACAAAGTGCCTTTTCC
>JAPTYQ010000009.1:29757037-29778225 GCA_029814465.1 Ostorhinchus cyanosoma
GGTTCAAATTCAAACTGTCTGAACTATTAGGGTCCAAATACACAAAGAAATGAAGCACAGATGAAGAACAGTGGAGTCAGACTCATATGAGCCCTTTACGTGCATACAAATACATCAGATCTGATTATTAAAAATATCTGATTACTCTCCATTATTGGATTTTTATGGTCATGTAAACAAGCTGATTGTTCACCTAGTGTATCGTTGCAGTTTCACAGGGAATCATCTCCTCTTTAGCTTTTGTTTTAAAAGAATCCTATCTCCTCCTCTTTTTCATTCTCTCCACCGCCACTGTCAGTTGTGGAGACTGAGTGCTTCCACATGGGAAAGCCCAGAGGTTCACACATCAGTGTAGCTGTGGGGATGAAATATGCTGTCTGTACATATCATCACATCATTAGGCCCAAAGGGATCCCTGGGATGGATTAGTAGCTGTCTACCTGCAAGGCTCAGATGAATTTATGAAGCACTTTATCATGATGAAGCATTAGTGGAACACTTTGTCTCTTTCCATTTGTGTTTATCTGTGGGAATAACGATAGTGTCTCCCTCCTCTTCTTCCACTCTCGTTCAGTTGCTCCATCGTTTTTACTCTATCTCTGTCATTTATTGTGTGTGTTCTGACCTTTGACCCCTCCCTATTTTTGACGCTGCCGGTTATCAACGCAAGATAAGTGACTTTGTCTGAGCTTCTCGGTCTCGTTTGAGCCATGTGTAGGAGTTGGCAAATTGTCCATTAAGTGTTTCTGCTCAGGCCGAGAGAAGATTTGATATTGTGGGGAAACAAAAGTAATATGTACCAGGAAATTCAATTGTCTCTCTCCAGCAAGTTTGAGCTTTAGTTTGGCTTCCCCACCAAATCAATTTCACATGAAAGCATGAGTTCAGATGAGGTTTAACTGGGAGTCTGTCTTTCAGCCGGTCTTATTTTACTCTTGCCGAGCTCCTGCACAGATTTGATGCCAGTGTTTATCTGTGTTTACATGAAAGGGCTTCAATGACTCAGACTTACTTCCTCACATGCTGCTGAAAGCTCGAGAGCCACAATAGAAGGAAGCAACCTCCTCTTTCTCACAAACCTGATGTGTTACTATGAGGAGGTACAAGTAAGCAGAGGAAATATCCTCCATTGCTACAGCATAAAGGTCCTTGACCCTAACACAGCTGCAGCTTATTCATGTAGTGAAAGTGAGAGACGTTCAGGAAGGTGCCCTCCACTGTTTTGGTATCTGGAGACTAAAAGTGAGAACAGAAGTCTGTGACAGGAAGCCTCCGTTACAACTCAGGGTTCAGAGGTCGTGTTTGGGGTAGTCAGCTGAGGGAAGCCGAGGTAAGGTGAAGTCACACTCTGCCAGGTCATTGCCAGTCAGACCAGATTTGACTGAAGGAGATTAGGTTACGGCAGCGAGATCCTTCAGGCCTCCAGGCTCCTCGTCTCTCCAGACCACAGGGCATCCACTGTTCTCTGAGGAAGCCCGGCTGTTATCGAACCCCAATGCACTGCGCTCTCCGCTAACAATGCTAACTAAATCCCCAGTGCAGGTCAGGTTCTCGCTGAACTCCTACACTCAGAGTGGCCAAATGAAGTCATAACACCCGAGCTTAGATTACTGAATAAAAAGAGGGACATCCTCGAGCGCCAGAAATCGTACCAGTCTGTGTATTGTTTTTATTCAGCAAAAGTATGTAAACAGATTTGTTTAGCTCAACTGGCTACCATCAAGCAATTCAATAATGACAGTAAAAAAAAAAGAACATAAAAAATCTGTCTGCTATTGGACCTTTGGACTAATATGCTAAGAGCAAGAACTTCAGCTCCAAGATGAACATAATGCAAGCACTATCTAAACCCTCAGGAATCCAGCTCAGAGAGCCTCGTCCTAATCACCAAAAGTGTGTAATCTGCACAGTGCCGTGATAGTGTCAACATTTTTTTCCATGCAGTTTATTTCTAACTTTTTTAATACTTTTTTTTAGATTTCATCACCTTCAACTTTGAACAAAAATACCAAATACACTGGAAAAAATCTAAATCTTACTATGTGTATTTTTCTCATTTCTAGTCCAAATATGTCATCACACTTAAAATAAGACAGAATCACCTGAAGAGGAACTCTTCAGTGAGATATAAGAACATATTTTTAGACAATAGATCTGGAAAATTCTTATTTCAAGGAATCTTACCAAGATCATTTTCACCTGTTCCATTAGAAGATTTTTTTCTTAATTCAAGCAAAAAAATCTCCCAATGGAACAAGTGAAAATTATCAACTTCAGCTACTTTTAAGCCTCTATTAGCACTGTGCAAATTTAGCTTTTCCAACAATTATATGCTAGGCATTGAATAAAAGGCCTGCCTACATTTTAAATGTAATTACCATCCAACTGGTTATTTTTAGGTATTGAGATGATGAATGTAACTGTCATTTCCATGGTGATTTTCCGCCGTTGTTAAATTCTGCCTCCGATTTATAATCCAATGATCTGTGTCATAGTGTTCAATAAGCTTCTTAACTCCTGGATGTATTACTCAGACAGGACTTCCTACACCAGATTTGATCTTCATATTCATACCTGTAGAAACAGGCAGCTACCTACACAGTTTTTAAGCTGTACTTTTTTGGGGGCTAAAGGCTTTCCAATTCTAAAACTACTGCTTTGGTAGCCTGTCGCCCATTAATCCATTGTAATATGTCTTCTACAGTCGCGGAAAAAATGATTAGATCATCAAAAGTCATCAAAAACAATGGTTGTGCAATTAAGTACTAACTCCTGTGTAGATCATGTGACTAAAACACACATAAAAGAAAACATGGAATGAATCAAAGCACTGTTTTTGTCAGAACAATGACATAGATATTGATGGAAGAACTGAAATGATTTGGATTATTATCAAGAAAATATGTTAAATGAATAGATAACAGCTCTGAAATTCAACTACTATGAGCTATTTGTGTTGGTCTCATTATATTTGTCCAAACAAATGGACCTTTAGTTGGACCAGCCATAAAAATGAACGAGAAATTTAAGAAAACAAGGGGTGGTCTAATAATTTTTTCCACGACTGTATATTACATCGCACTACTTTCACAGCATCATTCGTTTCTATACTACACTTGTAACATGTACTGCTGTATCAAGTCAAAGTAAATCATTTTGCGTTTCCACATAGACAGGTTAATTTTGAGGCATTTTAGTACGAGTCAGTCACACCTAATGGAGATAAAGGTTTAGCTACAACAACACTTTCTGTTCTGCCAAAATAGCCAGGAATTCACAAAGAAGCTGAATTGTGCATTGAACTGTTCAACACAGCTCACATCACAGGAAAGCACACTCATATTTTTGTGTCACTCTCACACCTCCCTGAAATAGATCTCCCCACCGCCCAGCCCTGAGTATAAGTCCTGACAGGTCTGAACTGTGGTTTGCTGATTGCATTGGCACTGTGGCTAATAAAGGATGTCACTCTGTTTAAGTAAGAGGTGCACTGAGCTTTTTTTCTTTTTTTTCAGCAGGGGAATATTGGAGTTTAGTTTTCCGTTGTTTTTGTTTATTCATGAGAGGGTATCCTCCCAGTTACAGCTTTCCATTATTAACCTGAGCAACTAAAAAAGAAAAAAAATATTTCCAGTGGTATTGAAATGAATGCCAGGCCACAGAGAGTTCATTTATACCCATCTGATATTAAAAATGTTACTTCGCAAGAATAGTGCATTTTTACACAACATATTTACAATGGAAATAATGTTACAGCATGATTTTTTTTTTTTTTTTAAACACAACTTCAACTTTACAAGGTCATGTTTACCCAGTAGATCTTGAACCAAACCCCTGCCCATCAACATGATGCAAATGGGCCACTTTTTGGAGCCAAGTTCTACTCTGAACAAAATGTTCCCCAGCATGTCTACCTTCCCTTAAGCTGCATTTTTTTGTAGTTATCTAGTCACTTAAGGGAAAGTGAGGCCGGCTCAAAAATGCAGCACTGTCATGTGGAAAAGTAAGCATTAAAAAGGGAGGGGAAGGGGGCTGCATCATAACTGATCTTGTCTCTTTATTACTATTGCTAGCTGTTAATATGGTATCTCTTCAGATATCCTCGACGATGGGTAACATTGCTTCATTTCCCAGAAGTTGTTGCAACTAAATAGTGACAAGAGGTACCTTATTAAACAGCTATAAATAGCATCTTGGTGTTGTTTTGTGGCATAACCGTTGGCCACATCCTGTTTCTGAGATTCTCACACTGCCAACAAACTACACAGATGAAAACACAGCGGCCAGTGTTTTACCTTTCCTGTCTCTTTATAATGGAAAACTTTAGTTGATAAAGTGCCGCAAAAAACACCACTGTTAACATGTGGGTGGAGGAAATGTCACTACATTTTTACAGTGAAAAAAAATAAGTCAGCGTGTTTCCTGTGAGAAAAATAAAGGGTACATTTGTGGCTTTTAACGTCAAGTTTTTGGGTTTTCCCCAACCTTCGTCAAAATTACCTGGAGCTGTTTTCTACAGAGATGAGCAGCGACATTAAAGTCAGATCATTTAATTGTTACATGTACCTCCACTTCCTTTATGTCCTGCCATGGCACAGCTAAAAATAACCTCAGCGTGTAAATGCCTGTTCAGCCTGGAGCAGAATGGAGTTGAAAACAGCCAGCAGTGTTGGCACAGGTTGGGTTTTTCCAATGGGAGTTCCTCCTGTTTAGGGAGGTGAGTCCCAACCAACCTGTTTGTGTTTGTGTGTGGGGAGGTGGCACTGTGACCACATTTAGAAAGCAGGGTATGCTATTATTAAAAAATAAATACATTAAAAAAAAAAAAAAAAGGTCTAGTTTATGGCACTACATGCAGTTGCTGTACATAGATGCTCTTAGTTCGTTCTCATTTTCTTGATCAGTGCAGAATCTTTGGCAACCACAGTCAAGTGATACCAAACTGCAGGCCTTTTGTGGATTTCAGTGGGTGGACTTCCTGTCTCTACTCGCAGTGGTTTTTACCAGACTCATTCTCTCTTTGTCTATATCAGCACACTTTATCATGGCGAGCCCCATTCTGTAGCCCAGGAGGCTCTTGTTTACACTGAATCACAGGGCTCGGGGTGCTCACCATCTTTAGAGTCACTTCCCTCTGTTTTGCCAAAGAACACAGAGCAGATAAAGCCAGGGGACTGATCTGTGTCTGCCCGACTGTGGGAAAGGCGAGGGTACAGGAACAAGTGCAGGAAAGACAAGACGATGACTTACAAAAAGAGATATGTGCATGGCACTGATATGAGTTTTGAAGACTGGCAACATCAGTGAAATGTTTGACTTGCAGCTCCTGTTATCGTGTATTTTTCAACTTCAGCAGCTGCTCACAGTATTCAGTGAATCACAGCCTACTAAAAAACTACAAATACAACTGCAGAATATAGTTAATATTTACCTTATTAGAAAGACATAAGATGTCTAAACAAATACAGCCTGGGCTCTGACTCTCAGATATTTGTTTCTTTGTGGTTATCCATCCTGACTTTTGAGTAATGGCTGCCAACTTCTCTTCTTTCCACAGTTAACGAGATCATCAGGAATGACCTCTCCAGCATTTCCGTGCACACGCATGCATAGACATCCTGAAGCAGTCTACAGCAGCTTCCACGACAATATTACGCAAAGCCTGGAGATCCAGACGATGAAGAATAGATTTTTGACCAGGATCTCCGACCTGACCCTCATCGACATCAGCTCCTCCTAACTTTAAAGACTTGCTGCAGATTCACATTGACAATCACTGGCAAGCTCCGTATGATAAAATGAATGTCATATTTACAAAAAAAAGGGAAGTGATTTCAGGGGCAAAGTATATGACTACACTTGCCTTAATTCACAGCAGATGTTCTCTAGCGGACCAAACAGCTCAATGAGACTGAATATTCTCCTGTAGTTGACAAATGACAATCTTGATTTTGAGTGTGATCTGTTTGTTAATGCATGGACAAGCTAATGGGACGATAGCTGTCACGCTTCATCACTTTGGTTCATTTGTTTGTGCAGTCAGTTCACAGCGAACAAACCGGTGCCTTACAGCAGTGATATTGACAACAGCAGCACTCACAAACTAGAAGGGCACTTCTTTGTGTACATACCTCCGCCAAGGACCGACACTTCTGCTCTATCTCACATAGTCTGAAAAGCGAGGAAAAAAAAATAAATTCCAGGATCAGCCCCTTTAAAATTTATCGGGTCACTGACTCGTCCAATCTTTCCAGCAACTTCCATGAAAATTGGTGCAGACGTATTTGTGTAATCCTGCTGACAGACGGGCAAATGTTAATGAAATCATATCCTCCTTGGCGGAGACAATAAAAAACATCCATGTTCATTTTAACCCAAAGTGGAAGTTTTATACGACTTTTTTGTATCATTTGATTGATTTGTTTACAGGGAAAAGAATAGAAGTCTGGAACATATGTAGGGATTATGTGAATAGATTAGCATTGTATTTTTCCTTGCTTCCTTATTATCGAATTGTTCATTTATACTGAATGTTATGTATATTATTATTTTGTATAAACATGTATTGAAAGTACGTATGCCTTATGCTCATATCATGCAATTTGCCATTTAGCGCTTCTCTTTTTCCATTCGTGTTGTCATTTCTACCACCCTGCATTATGCTTTTCACCTTAGTGCCTCTTCTCTAATCATCCTGCCCCAGTCTTCCAGTCCTCCACACAGATCATGACAGAACAACGCACAGACAATCAGAGAAAATATATAGTACATATCCTATGACAACAGTTCCTGGCTGACAGGGGCTTATTAAGGCAGGTATTTCAATTTTCTTTCCCCCCAAGCTATAAAATAGTTAAACAACGGTATGCTTACCTGCTGAATTAAATGCGAATATTCCAGGACTATATATGTCTGCAGGATTGCATGTAAATAGAGATGTCGTAGGTGTGCTACAGGCTCAGATATACTCTTCAACTGTGGAGTTGGCAGGACTGTTACAAAAAGCTGGCAATAATTGATCTGCTTAAACCAAAGGATTTTATCTTTGGTGAAATTATTGTCCGAGTTTCCCTTTTTTTCCGTAGGAGACCTTAGCATAGAGTGTTTCCCCGTACAAAAACATTATGCACTTTACCGTAGAAACAGAGCAGACCAAATATTGTAGATTGATTTCCACTGTTGTAAACTTCACCTACACTGACTTCCTTCACAGAGCTGCTGCAATCTTTTTCATGTTACGTCTTTTGGAGCATGCACACCATACTAATGTTGGGGATCATTTAGCTGATTGTAGCTTACCACATCAAGTAGCTTCCTAATACATTTTGGATATATAGTATAACAGCATGATTAAACTGTATGGATAAGGTTTCTATTTTTGTGCCTTACTCTTTCTTGGCTACAAGCTTGTTGCAACTTTATGACGCTTTCCTGTGTAGGCACAAGGTGAAACATATTTCTCTTTAATATGAAATATTTATGAAAAATGAAATGTGTTTTAAGTGCATTTAATGTGTTCTCAACAATGAATTAATAAATGGCATAATGATGACTGTATGTAAAAGTTTTCAATTATTGTCCCATTATATTACCCTGATATAAGTACATAATCCTTAAATGTCTTGGTGTTGCTTCATTAATTCTGAAAAACAAAGCTCAAATGAGATAGTTATAAACCATTTTCCACTGTTGATATATCTACACCAACATAATGAGATCTTTTGTAAGTGGATGCATTTTGCATTACAAAATATTAAATCAGTTGCAGTTTTTCAGTCTTACTTTTTTCATAAGTTTGAGCTAAATTTATTCTTAGATTTTATCGTGCTCGGCACATATGGCTGTGCTTACTTTTAAGACTTTCCTCTATGCTGCCTGATGTTCTTATGTTATACAGCTTGACCTTAATAAACCTTGGACTGTTCCAACCTGTTCCTATAATCCTAACTTGAACCGTACTCCCAACGCACATATCTCCATCACAACTGTTAATTAAATTTAACACCTGAATCTTGCAACACTGGAGGATAAAAAACCTGAAATGGAAACAGTTCAACGCAAGAAAAGAGTTTTAAAATAATGTTTGCATTACATTTTTCATGAAAGCTCTTAAGTGTTATTTTCTTCTATTTAATTTCTGTCGATCACTTGAAACGGATCGTTCACAGGCTGATGTTTTTCCTTTGGCATCATCGGCGATTAAGACACATCCAGCTTCATTCAGCGGATGATTTTTATCATATCGGATTTTAAACTTAACTGCACACAAACCTATGGTGCATTTTAAAAGGATAAAAGTCAACGAGCTGCTGAGATGCCAGGTACATGCAGGGGCCTGTGTGTTTTCCGGTGAGTATTGTTAGAGGTGGGTAGTTATGACTGATACAGCTCCTCGCCATGGGAGTTGTGCCACGCTCCTGTGTACCACCTGCCAGTCCTCCAGACTTTTTTCCATCCAGCAAAGTTATGAAGCGCCCATCCCCATAGTGACAGAAGGCAGGCCTAGGCGGTGCTCCCCTGTACAACCGTTGCAAGCCCAAAATAGCCCCACTATTTACAGATGCAGTCACGCCCCTTTTTCCTGGCACCCTACTCTTACCTTAGCCTTCCTCTGACAGCGCCGTACCCTTTGACACAGTGGAGAGATGACTTCGGGCCATGCTTTCCACTGTCGACGACTTAGTACAGCAACGGAATATCCATGATATGAAAACACACGGAGCTTTGAAACCTATTGACATCTGTTGAAAGATTTGTTTCCCTTTGTGTGATGTTCACAGTTTACCCAGTCATCCAGTTGTAATAACAGAGTGAAACATTGAATTATGCATGTTAAAACAAGGTTAATCTGTTCCACCTTATCCATAAGATGGCACACCAGTCTATTCAGAAAGTGTAATTCCTATTACCATTTTTTTTTAAGTTGCATGTGAGTAATTTGTTAAACACACAATTAACTAACGTGCAGATTCTTAATATAGTACTGACAAAGTTTTCAGACACCCTTAGAATTTTACACATAAAATATTTGCAGAAAAGTACTTTTTGTGTTTCAAAATGTGTGGCTGCATCAAACAGACACAAACGAATGCAAATGATTACATATGTTTGTTGCTAATCAGCCAAAAATAAGCAAACTAAATTATTTAGTCGCGGATATATTTCATTATCTGCTGAAACATCCAGTTTTGACCTGGATGGAACAGAACATGTGCAGAAGGAGCATGGGTTTGAAGAATGGAACAATAATGAGCTGAGTCCAATGACTTAAGAGTGATTCTTAACGTTATATCTAACAAATGCATGGAGTGTCCAAAAACTATTAGCAATCACTGTATACTGCATTAATATCCGTCACTGTCTTATATTTTAATGGTTGGATTCTGATCAGATATTGAATGAATATTTTCTATTTCCATCACGTACAAAACACAAACATATAAAAGGAAGAAGCTGAAGCCAGAGGCTTATTTATGCTTCTCCTACTCCCATCCTTTCAATTACCTGAAGTTGCATTAAATAAAACATTAACACAAATTCATCTTGTTCTTTGCAACTAATGCCAATAAACACTGTCCTGTAACTAAATAAATAAATACAAATACAAATTAATCTATATTCAGTTTAAGTCACTTGGAAATTATTTGACCTTTATAGTCCTTGAAAATTTCACAAAGCTTTTTTAAAACTCGACAATGAGCTACACAATTTCAATTCATCATTCAATTCCATAATTTGACACCTATAACATAAATACAGCAATGTTTAACATTTGTTCTGACTTTACATGTTTCAAACTAAAAAAATGTTTCTATAAACAGTAAGACTTTTGTTCTTAGCATGAAAAATAATTTCCCTTGTTTTTAAATAAATGAATATCAGGAAATTTTAACAGACCAGATGCTACAAAAAACGGATTACTTCATTGACAATAACCAGCTTTATTTATTACTCTAGTAGCTTTTTCTTACTCTAATAGCTTGCAGTCATTCATTGCATCTACATAATTTCTCTAATTATTTTGAATCCATCTGATAAAAATCCATTTTTCCTCTTAGTACAAATGTCAAACGTGCATTACATTATGTCTTCTGTCTATGATTTCAGTGTTTAGAAACATAAAAGCATAAAATGCGACAAGTTAGTTGCAGTCACTAAAATACAGCGCACCATTTTATTTGTATGAAAATACCATTAGCCACAGCTGTCTATCGATTACGGACCGATCGACTTGTGATCTAACAGCCGCAATCCGTCCCCATTCCAGAGACGATCAGAAAGCAGTCCCCGATCGTAATGATTTCAGCACGTGCCATTTTCTCCCTGGCGTCCACATGCACACACCACCTGGCACAGGGCACGACTTAGAAGTTTCATTGTGTGGATTTATAGTGTCTTTATGGCCCCACATCTTCCTCCATTGTATTCCCACAGAGCCCTTGATTTGGGCTTTTATGAAGTGAGTGCATAGGCACAGCGCTGAAGCTCCTACCCTCGTCTCTCATCGGCCATCTGTAGGCAGTAAATCCTCAATATACCTCTGTTATGAAGGGCATGTTGAGAGAACCATGGGGGTGGCTTTAAGAGTTGCTTTAAGAGATAATTGCTTGACCATACAGACAGACCTTTGATAGTTTTGTCCCATAAGCCAGTCCTGAGTTGGATCTTTAAATTCCCCTGAGACAGTTATTGTGATTTTGTTTTCCTGCAGAAACATATGTCAGAGAATATAAATACACCGCCTTATCAAGTACATTTTGGATAAGAAAGAAGGAGAAAATCAGTTCCACGTGTGTCGTCTCCGCCATGTGTTTACGTGCGTTGTTTTAATCTGTTTAGGGTGGGGTTTTCAGAGTCCGCAGGTGTACGCAAAGCCTTTTCATGGGACGTTTTCACATGTGACAGGGCAGGCCGATGACCTGCTGACATGGTCACATCGTTGCGGACCCAAAGACAAATCACCTTTTTAAAAGACACTTTAAGAGACGCTCAGAAAAGCAACCAGATGGGGCCTGGAAAATTTTGTGCCGTCTTTTATTCTCCATCTGCAATCATTCAGCTTGATTCGCTCTTTTCTTTTGTGACGCGTGAAATGTTGTGCAAGGATTTATAAAATTTAGCATGAGGACAGATGTTTGAGCTTAAGAAATGTGAAAAGTGAGAATTATCTTTTAAGTGTCTGTTTATACGATCACAACACGAGTTCTCAGTTCTTTGCTTCAAAGGTAATGTATTCAATATCCTTCCTGGTTCGCTCACATGTCTGTTTCTTCATGGAAAACTACTCCATATCCAAAGCAATCATTCTCGTGCTGTTTGTTGTAAACGTTTGAGGACATATACAGAATGTTTATGTTGAAGTACGTTGTAGCGCACATTAGGGATGTGCTTAATGGGCTTCAGTAAAAGCCCTTGCTAGTCAAGAGTTCAGGCAGGTGCAGACTCTTACAGTAGATAAAGGAGCCTGGCACTGGAGATGAGTTCACGACAATCACTGTAAGGCTTTTAGACGCCTTCTCCAAGCTCAATCTTCATTTCCCCTGACACTGATTTTGCAATAAGGATCCGGAGAAAAGGGGAATGTCCATCTATTCATTTTAATGATCCCTCATTATTGACTGCTGGCAGGGAGGGGGCGGGCAAAGGTAATGATTCTTTGTCTTTGCTGGCCAATCACTCCCCTTAAAGGAATAAGACTCTAAATAAGGCCACTAATGGATGCCCAGTGTGACCTAAAGCTGACCCCGACACAACCTATGCAAACTGACTTCCCGACATGAAGGAGGACGAGTTCACCGCTGTAGTTACATCTCTGTTTTCTCTGTTGGTTATGAATGTGATTACGAGTTTGTTAAATGAAGGATCGTGATCAGAAACTTGTCAACACGTGGCACAACATTACAAAACTTACGATGTTAAAACAGACCTAATTATTTCTAGAAATGAAGACCATATCACTGAGCATTACTGAAACTGGCAACTGTTAATGGAAAAATCCTGACACGATTTAGTAAAGTTATTGCAAATAGACACTGAAACACTTTCTTTGACTAAATTATAAAAAACGTCTGTGTCACATAATTTCCAAAATATTAACATTTGGTCCAACAGGTCATGTGAGCTGATGAAGAGACCAAATTATTCTTCTATTTCATCTCTGAAAAATATGGAAAACAACTAAAGACAATGTTCTGCTTCTTCTACTGTTTAAGAGAGCAGTGGAGCCTACATCGCCACCTGCAGGTGACATAAACAGCTTATTATCCGATTCAAATTTACAGAACTGCACATTAACGCATTTGTATAAATTGCTTAACATCGTATGGAAAATACTACTGACCTTCGAGCTAGGATCATTTGGGAAATTTGTTTAAATTCCTAAATCTGTGAGCCTTAAAACAGAGAGGGGGAAAAACGATGTTATGTTAATTAAATCAACCAACCAGGACTTTTTATTTAAGACCTACTTAGCTTCTTAAAATTAGCTCTTTTGGTAAAGTCTTAATCTTATATAATCTTAATAACCATCTCTGTTACTCAGAGTTGTTTGTTGTTCGTACAGCTTTTTTTTAATTAAACACAATCGTATCAGTTGGTGCTGAGGGATGGATTCAACACCACCACTAATAAAACTACTTAAAAATGTGACAATAAAGCCTTAGATTTGATTGTCAGGTTACGTGAACAACTACTTCAAAAGTCCTGCTGAGCTAAGGGGCATCTTTTAATTGTGTCAACCCTACACGTTACCTTCAGTTCAGTGTGTTTTTAATAAGAGTATTTAATAAGAGTATTTTCTAAAGTCTACTCACAGTAAATATAGATTAAATTCACAATAAATGCGGTACATGTGCAAGGAAATACTGATTTTGTGGAAGTACGCTCATCTCTGAAGCTCAGATATTCTGATAATTGAAACTCAACCTAAGATATGCACAGATAAAGGGTGGTGTTGGATTCTCCACACTGGTCCTGGTCTGGCTTAAGTCTCAGGTACATTTTCATTCAGCCTTGACTCGTCTCGGACTCAGGGTCTTATATTTGAAACCAGGCAAAACCAAAGCCTTTTCTGACTGATTTACACATGCAAATCGAGTCAGTTTTGTTCTTTTTTTGGCTTAGAAATGACCAATTCTTGACTTGGCTTTCAGAACCTTCCATCACCTCTTATTCTGTATCACTCTGCAGCATTTGTAGAACTTGCTTTGCCATTATGCCTTTGCTGTGAGGTTAGTCTGGTCTTGGTCTTGACCCCGTCTCACCCTACCTCAGTCGTGGTCTTGTCCAGTCTTGGTCATGGTCTAGGTGATCGTCCAAACACTTGTACAGAGCGGTGATTATGCAGCCGGCGTTTTAATGTGTGCATCTCCAGCTGATGTTCTGCCCATCTGAGCTGTCAAGAGTCCGTCAAGTAACTGTACTTTACTGCAGCCTTCAACAGCTCTTTAAGGCATACTTCACACCGCTTAAGAAATACACTCAGGTTTTAGTTGTTTTGCCTGGATGGTCGGGTGGGTGATGGGTGGGCGGGGATGTTATTAGGAGTATTCATCTCCAACGCTCCCCAAGCCATACTATACTGAAACTGACCACAAGACAACCCTATCATCCTCAAAGATTACCTGTCTCCTGCACTGTATATGAATGTTTTATAATAAAAGCTTTTCTTTTTTGCTAAGTGCCTCCTTGAGTGTTTGCTTTTAACTTTTGATTACTTTATGTCTTGTTGCAAAGAAGAAGAGAGAAAAAAAAATGTCTGGCCCATATGAATATAATGGACTTAACGGGAAAGATAGTCTGTCTCGCTTTAATGAAAGGATACAGTTCATCACCATGGTAGAATCCAACACAGTGGGTGTGAAAAAGTTGTGGACAAAGCGGTAATTTCAGAGCACTGGAGTAAACGACTTTTTATCTTGACAATGTCAGAGTGGGCCGAGCAGGTGGAGAGATTCAAGGGATAAAGCAGACATGACACAATCATATAAATAAACCAATATGGCAGCTTTGTATGGGATCCATATGTTTCCGACAGCGAGGAAATATAGGATGTCATGCATTACAGTGTAAAAAGATTCATTTACCACCATTAAAAGCAGCTCTATCGGTTTGATGTGGTGGATCGTATCTCATTTGGCTCTTTTATACATGATAGCCCCGTTTCTCTTTTATATAGTCTTGAGTCATTTAGCAGAAAAAATATTTTTCTGTCTTTTGCTCCAGACGTTGAGGTTTCCAGCCCATACCCCCCCACTCCTCCTCCCGCTCAAGGTTTTACCAGACGTCGCGTTGTGAGAGGGGAATGGTCGATTGCATAACGGCAGGCGAGACGTGATCGTTCCTGGCCTTCTCACAAAATTCAATCATTCTCTGCATACTCCAATCCCATGACGGCCCATTAAAGAGCAGCGGAGGCTAGGATTTCCCCTCATGTGTTTTAAATTGAAATTACGGTCACAAAGTCTGCCATATGTATGAATCTAGGAAGACAAGGAGCTCAGGGAGAAGGAGATAGCTGGAAATCAAAATAGTTGGACTGAAGAGAGAGGTAGGCAGAGTGACAGAGATAAGGAAGACTCTCCCACTTTCTCTCATTATGTTACTCGTGTCATCCTTCCTCCCACTCTGCGACTGTCCAGCTGTCGGAATCACGGCTCATTTTAAATCAGGTCATTTCATAACACTCAGAATTAAGTAGCGCCTTGAACTACATCTTAATCCTGCCGATACAGACTGTAAAGTTCACCACACTCTGGAATGACAGAAGTGTCTTAATGTCAGAGAACTCGACATGATTTAAAGTCAAAACAGAAGTTACAGAAACTTAAGGACATATGGAGAATAGGTGAGGCATGAGCCATCAGGAGATGATGACCCCAGATGTTTTGAGGAACCACTGGGATCTGAATCAGACTCTGACTGGCCGTGAGTTCCTCATTCCTATTTCTCCCCATGGACAGGAGGAAGGATAAAGGAGGAAGACACACAAACACCTACGTACACCGATAAGACGCTGTTTGATTTAAGGAGGATGTGATGCAGACGTGACCTGGTCCAAAACCCCAGGGAGATGCGTCACAAATTCAACTGAAGTAGAGGAGCAAAGCCTGAATGTGTCTGATTAGGATTTAAGACTCAAACTGTTCAAAGGTTTCGATTGCACAACATATTATTGATAAAAGTACGACCACATCTGTGATTACACCATGACAACAGAAACGTATCTTACACTCATAAAAAGATAAGACTCCAAACAAATGCAAGGTATTTCTATAATTCACTACTGCTGTTACTCAAGTATCTCTGATTGTTATGTGACGCTGAAACTAGAATCTACAACTTCAGTCTCCTGTCGGGATAGTTTAGTCATACAGTGACATCTAGTGTTGGTTTTCAGAGTGTGCACCCACTAAAGATATAACCACCCAAGTAGATGCAGTATGAGGATGACATGTTTTACAGGGTTTCTGTAGGTATCAACAAATCTAATTTAATGTCCTTTTTAATGCCACTTTAAACACATTTAATGTTTATGTCCAACTGCAGATAGATTTTTATATACAGTTTTCTATATATATTTACCATCCAAAGCCTTTTACCAGGTTCTCAACAGTTCCTCCTCCAATCACTTCTGCTCAAACTTGCATTTTTCCAACATTTCCTAACATTTCCTCTGCTCTATCACCACAGCATGAACATGCTCACAGCACACTGCATTCAAAGTGTCTGGTGCTGTGACTTTGTGTATCGGCCAAACAATAGCTAATTAAAGGGTCCCACCTGTCAATCATCACACTATACGTCCAATCAAAATAATTAAATGTTTATATAATCAAAATAAATTATGAATAACAATGTTTTTTTTCCATCAAGTGTATTTAATTTTTTAATGCCTCCAGACTCTGAATTTAATGCTTTTTAATGACATTTAAAGCCTTAATGTTCACAAAATCTATTTAATGACTTTTAATGCTTTTTAATGACCCGCAGACAGAGATCAGCCATTTAAGGAAATTATTACTGGTTAATTTTACAGAGCAGATCAGTTTCAAGGATGATTAATTCTTAGAGACCTACAATTATTTCTGTGATGACTTTAGCATGATTTTATTCTCTACATTGAACCTTTCCCAAGTGATTTGTCACCGTTTATTATAAAATTATCCTCTGCATTTTACATTTTTCAGTGTTACTCATATTTTCCTATAGGTAATTCACTGATCATGTAGATGTTCATTAAAACATAAAGTAAGTTGAAAGCTTATATCAACACTGAGAAAACTGAAGACAAAAAGACTTTTTCTGCAAAATCTATCCTTAAGTGAACAAAAATCCAGTGTGTCCATCCACTGTCATTGATCCAACTCCAAGGGTTTTACTGGTGAATCAATGTTGTAAAAGATGACATAGAAATGGGTTGTATCTGATAACCATGAAAAAGGGGACAAACTGCATTTTACACCATGTTTAATGCATTTTATTTAAATGTTTTGATAAGATTAGTGGATAAGTAGGTATTAAAATTTTTAAATCATTTAATGTTTTTGTTTACTGGCAGCTTTTTAGGCTTAGAAAATGCTTCTTAAAGCAGTGATATTTTGCGGGGTTTTCTATTGGAATTATGCATTTTCAAACATTTCCCAGTGGTCTAAATTAACTGTAAATGCTCTGCTTGGGTCTGAATTCTTCATTCATTCAATTCCACAGGTCCATCTTCAACAACATTTCTGACTAATGACACCAGAAAGGTGGTTTGGAGCGCTGGCCCTTTAAATGCACATGAGCCACTTCGGGCCCCACCCCCTCCAGGTTGTTGGCCGTGCCGCTCTGTCCTGTTCAACCAACAAGTGAACATTGTAGGTAATTGGCTCAGAAGTTGGAAATCTGGACCTTATTTGTGTAAATGTTGTGATGTAACTAGTTATAAAACGTAACAAATTAAGCAGGAATTCAAACAGGTTATAGAAATCCACTCGATTTTTGCCAGAATGAATCTAAAGATAGCTTTGCAGGGTTCAAATTCAAACTGCATGAACTCTTAGGGTCCAAATACACAAAGAAATGAAGCGCAGACTAATAAAAGTGGGTTCAGATAAATATGAGCTCTTCAAGTCCCAAAACCATCAAACACCACATCAAAGTGCACCTACATTGTAAAAACCAGATCTTTAATCATATCTGAACCGATCTGTCTGTGCATAAAAGTCCATCGCATGCTGCACAAAACCCACTGATGGTGAAAGTGATGTGAAATATTCTCATGTTTTGATGTTGAAGGTCTAACACATTGTCATCTCATCCCTAAAGCATTAACTAAATGGAATTTTAGCAAATATCAACATCCTGTTCCCTGTCTGCTAATTAATTAGTCATTCAGCTCTGCAATATAATTGGCATTGTATAAACATGGCAAAATATGACCAAATGAAATATGTGAAAGGAACACTAATTCAATTTATGTTCAATTTCACTTTGCAGGTAAATATTAAAGTTACTTTGAAATGAAGTTTGAAATAGTTTAAAGTAATAATATCACAATTTAGTCATAGTGTTAAATGAACAAATGTAATTGTTTGGAAGCAGTGAATCATAAATACACAGAAAAAGCAAGAAATCCCTCCTGTCAATTAGAGGAGTTGTAGATAAAACACCAATTTAACCATCGACAGCTTCAGCCAAGTCCCTGTTACTGATGGTTTGTCAAGCCATCATAAAAACCATCAGCTCTAAACTCCAGTAGAGTTTGATATGAATGAGTAGGTGTTGTTTTACATTCACGGTTTATTCGTTGTTTTTCAAAGAATCAGGCCATAAAAACTCATCAAGCAGTATAAATGTGTACCTTTATTTGACAACTGGTAAATCTAACTAGTATCAAAACTGGAACTCAATGAGGCTTTCTTTTCAGAGAAATTTAGTTCATGTTGAATTTTGGCTGTAGATGAACATCCCATTTCACTTTACCTCTTATGCTGCATTCCAAAGTGCTGGGAAATGGGACGTTTCCGACGTCCAACTCAGTTAAATGCATTGGAACGCCTGTCCAAGCCAGAGGCCCTTGTTGCAAAGTAGAGCCAAACAGAAATACCCTGACCCCACCGCGAACTACAATGTGACATCAACACAACAAAGGCAGCGCACAGTGTGCAAGTTTGCAATGTAAAAAAATGTCACAAAGTATGATTAGCTTATTTTGCTTCTTCATCTCATTTGCATACATGAACACTGTTCTGTCCACAATCAAAATGCCTCTTCAGTAAAAAAAAAAGCAAATGGGGGATTAGATCTGCAATCTCCATATTTGTTGTTTATGTTCAACATGGATCACCTAGAATGCTTTGAGGTGGAACATAGTTAACTCCTAGTGAGATATATTCTAATTCCAAGCACTCTGGAATGTTGCATAAGTAATAATATCTCAGCATCATTAAGCTCACCGTCAATCTTTCAAGCTGCCATTTCATTCTTCTCTTTTACAAAGCGGTCCATCAGCGCCGGTTGTAAACTCACACTGGAAACCTAAAAAGATGTTTGAGGTTAGGTAAAGCAGAATTTCAGTTTTTTCTTGTTTGTGTTTTAATTTGCTAACATTAATATACAGGATAAACATTGTGTTATTTCTGTTCTGTTCAACTTTTCTTGGTATTCGACCCTTAGTTATCATTAACAGACTATGACAGTTTTAACATAGTGTCACCAAAGCGACGAGTAAAGCACATAAGGAATAAAGCAAGTGGTAGTACCACCATGCACTTTACTTTCCTGACAGATAATAAGTAAAATTTCCATGTTAATATAAAAGCAGGCAGGACAGCTTAAGTCAAAAACAAAAATGCCATTAAATATTTCCACAATTCTAAAAAGCTGCAGGTCTAGTTAAGTTTCAGTTATTAGAACTGACAAACTAGCATCTAGGCCATATTAGACTACTAGGCACTCTATGTAAATAATGAATGTTAGACCACAGGAAGAATAAAAATGACCCATGGATGAAGAAAAAAAAAAGAAAAAGGCTTACCATAAAATCAGTGCATGGTGGTGACGTAAAATTCCACATGCTAGAGATGGATCCAGAAAGTTTGACAATCAATGATGAATGGTCCAGCAGCTGCTCAAAGTAACCAAACCAACCTCTTACTTCCTCTTTGAGGTGGTGTATTTATAGGATCCCAAACAACCCAGAATTATGATAATCAACAAAACAGTGTGTTTAGAGAAACAGCCAAACATTTCTCTGAAAACCGGCTGCAATGACACACTGTAACTGATATATACAGATATAAATATGAGGTTTGAAAGTGGAAATACAGAGAATGAAACAGAAAAACACCAGCTGTAGAGTAAGAAACATATGGACATGGAGTTTGTATGTAGAATATATGTGTTTGTCAGTGTATTTAATGATGAAACGCGCATCAACGGCCTCAAACAGAAACAATCTCTTCAATAAACCCAGAAGAATAACATCACAGAGAGAACAAATGTCTCCAAACACATGGATTCAAACACTGGTCCAAGTAGTAGTATAGTAGTTCAACATCTGTACTCAGGTAAAAGTACTGAAAATACTCAAAGACTAGATGTAAATAGTGTTTTTACATTTCTACTGATGCTTCTTCCTCTTCACCTCACACAGGAACAAAAATCAGCTTTTGAAGAAATATTTATCTGACATTTATTATGATATACCATGGGGGATTTTTATTCAGTGGTGGAAACAGGCTTCCATACAAAAGAAGCTCATAATTATGAGATAAAAAGTCATAATTATGAGATAAGAGTCATAATTATGAGATAAAAAGTCATAATTATGAGATAAAAAAGTCATAATTGTGAGATAAAAGGCATAATTCTAAGATTAAAAGGCATCATTGAGATAAAAAGGCACAATTATGAGGTAGAAGTCAGAATTATAAGATTAAAATGTCAAAATTTTGAGATAAAACGACAAAATTATCAGATAAAAGGCATAATTCTGAGATTTAAAAAAAAAAAAAAATGACATTATGTTCCTGTGGTCGGCGGAAACAATTCTAAGCGGGAATCTGTACAACAACCGGAAATGCTAACGTTATCTCTATATTAGCTACATGCTAACAGGTTCAGCTTACCTGGTTCCACCTAGTCCTGGTCCCACCTGGTCCCAGTCCTGGTCCTGGTGTAAGAGGGGGGCTGGTGAACAGGTGTCCATGTGTCCTGGTTTTCCTCGGTACTGGTCCGGTTCTCAGTTAAACTTAGTACTGGTTTCTGTTAGCATTAGGTGAACTTTAGCCGAACTTTAAATTAAAACTCCAGGTGAAGTCCATGTATTTTTTATTTATTATTCAAGTCATTTTCTCTGTTTCCTCTTACTTCTTCCATTTGTCCCTGCTCTTCTCCGCTGCTCCACCGTTTATTCCAGTCTATATTCAGTTATTTCACCGTGAACTTTAATGTCCATTCGGTCAAAGTTTATCATCAGACAAATGTCCCTCCACTCCGCGTGCGTCCTGTGCGTACGTCAGTCGTGCGTAATGAAGACGCAAAATAATTACAAATGAAATAAACAAAAATAAAACAACAAAAAAGGATGAAATTGTGGGTAATTTAAGCAATAAAATAAAAGGAAAGTGTAAGATGATGAAAGTTACAGAAGAGGTTTAGGGCCACTGGAATAAATAAAATTACCGTCCAATATTTTTTATCATCATTCTGAGGGGAAAAAAAGTCAGAATTCTGAGAAAAAAGCCAGAATTCAGACTTCTTCTCAGAATTCTGAAACAGTAATAAACTGAACAGTAATAATAAAAAAAAAATTAAACAGAATTCTGAATAAAAAATCTGAATTCTCAGGTTAATGTCAGAATTCTGACTTTTTCTCATAATAATAATAATAATAATAATAATAATAATAATACACAAATATATATTGGACCTTAATTATTTTTTTTTCCCCAGCAGCCCTAATTTTCTTCCAGTTCTTCTAGTTTGTGTTAAAATATATGAAGTAAAAAGGAAAACGCAAAAGATAAAAATTCTCAGGTAAAGTAGTGCAAGGTACAACAAAGCTCTTAAAGGGGAACTTGGGTCATTTTCAACATGCTATTCTATTACTCGATCTACCCGAGAAAGGCTTGTACCGGAGACGGCAGAAATTTTAGTGCAACCGAAGTCGAGCTTTTTGATGCTCCAGGTCTGTAAACAAACTG
>JAPTYQ010000009.1:29843192-29867758 GCA_029814465.1 Ostorhinchus cyanosoma
AATATGTCTACATTTACCTTTGATTATTGGGTCTAAACAGATGGAAAAGTGACACATACTGAAATAAACCCAGTTTAGAGAAGAACCCATTTGTTTTCTACTATTTCATCCTGTTTATTAGTGTTTTATCATGTGTTTTTCATGAGACCAGTGCAGTTTAGTTTCGTTTTTGCAGTGCGTCTGTTCATCTAATGTTTAAATGACAAATACTGAATCTGAAACAATCTGATCTCAGACCAGTGGGTCCAGACATGTGCAGCTTCATAAACCGACTGAAACACTCACTTTTCTGCCTCCGGGCTCTGATGGTGGGATGGCTGGAAGCGACAGCGTGAGCTCAGAGTCGTCCAGGGAGCTGAGTGAGGAATTCTGGGAGGTATTGCTCGTGTTGACAGGCTCTTCCATCAAACCCAGCGGCTGGTGTTGACAAATAGAGCAGATTATGGATGGATGTAGCATGGGGCGCTAATGTGCACAACAGTTAGCTTTCATTGGACCAGTTGGACTCAGTTCAGAACCGTTACACCACAGGAGTCCAACTCACTCCAGTTCAGGTTCTACATTCAGCCCAATATGAGCAACCAGGCAAATAACCACAGAATAATCTACGAAGAAGGACAACTTCACATATTTGTCTGTTTTAAAGCAAAACATAAAAATAGATTATAAAAATATTTACAAAATATCCAAACTACGACAGCGTATTAAGGCCACGTAAGAAAATAAAAACACTGGTGAATAAAGTCCTAAAATATCGAGATTAAACCTGTAATTTTAAGAGAATAAAGTTCAATACAAAAAGAGTTATAATATTAAGAGACAAAAGTCGTAGTTTTAAAAATAACCTGGACTTATTTCTACATGTGCATTAAGGATCAGATCTGCAGAAAACCTTCCTAACAGGCAGAATGTTTGTACAACTGCACTTTATGTTCTGGACACATTTCATGTTGTTTGTTCAGGTTCTTTTCATTTTATTCTTAAACTAGTTTATTAATGTAAATATTTTCATAATTCAGTGTTAATTTTTGCACTAAACGAGGAGGAAAATCTGAAGTCGTCTTTATTTACAGACATAATGTAATGTTATTTTTTCACTTTAAAACAAGTAGAAAATCTGGAGTCACTAAAAACCATTAAATATTATTTTACTGGAGGTCCCACTTGGTCTGAATGTGGATCCTGATCTAAAACCAGTTCAGCCTTAAACCCAGTGGTCCAGAATGAACGCTTTGGCTGCTTTTGGGCCACGGGCCGCATGTTTGACACCCCTGCTTTATTTAAACTGTGGTTCATGTTAGAAAGAGTGAAATGATCCAGAAGATCATAAACCAACAAAAGCAGGATCTTAAACTCAGACCCACTGACCTGTAAAAGCTCAGCTTCCTTCAGTCTGTTCTGGGTTCATTACATCAGCAGGTCTTTGATTTTCCAGCCTCATGTTTCACCTTCTTCACCCTTTGTTTCTGTTTTGGTTCAGGTCCAGATCAGTCTGACACTGCCCTCATGTGGACACCTACTGCTGCTGTCCCCTCCCATCCAAACCAGTACCCCCCCCCACCACCAGGGGTCCAGCTCATTTTAGTTCAGGAGACACATTTGATGAAGACCAGTGACATAATAACAGAATAATATCTACATAATATCAACTTTCCACGATGTTTGAAAAAGTAAAACGTTTACATCTACAAACTGTTCTTTCAAACAATGTGAACATGAACTGAAATGTTTTTGGTTTTTTTTAAAGGGTAATTTTCCCCAATATCCTTCCTCAGTTGATCTTTTCCGTTTTCACTGCAGCCCTCTGGAACCAACAGGTTCTCTAACAGTTTTTTCTCCAGGTCATCAGATTTTTAAATTTATGGAGTAAAATTCTACTGCACGACTGGAACTTTTTACCCATATTTTCTTACATTTAATCCCATTTTCTACTGTTCGTGCTCGGCATATATTCCACTGTGTATGACTTTAAATTTGACATATTTTTATTTACTTTACACAGCGTTTTAGTGTCTTTGTTCTGTTTTTGTCTTGTCATTTTAGACTGAAGTGAGTTGAATGCAACAACATTTCATTCTGTATGTATTTGTGTATCTGAAGGACAATAAAGTCTAAGTGTCGAATTTACACACATACATTATAGTTTCCAGATCACAGTGGATCCACAAATACATTCAATATTTAATACCAGGCAGAATATTGCTACAAATACACTAACTTCTCTTATGACAGTTCAGGTTGTTCATATTTGTTCAGGTTATTCATATTTTTTGTGAGATAATTGTTTGTTTTAGTGTAAAAACTGTAAAATTACATGAAAATGTTTGGATTAAAAAAAAAAGAAACATTTAGATTTGTCATTTATATTGGGTTTGACTTTGAGATGCTTTTAAGGAACACTGTTGTTATACTTTCAGTACCTTTTAAAATAATAGTGACGTTTTTATTTGGATGATTTGACCAGTTTGTTTTTCGTACTGGCTTTTATTGTGTATTTCTGTGATTTCCCTTTAGTCTACCTTCTGCTGCTGCTGTCTGAGCAAGGACGCTGTGGAAAAAGGGTTTTAATCTCAATGAGCTTTTTTTACTGGTTAAATAAATGTTATAATAACTCATGGAGTTGTCATATAAATTCTGATCATATTTCACTGGTCTTTTAGTTTTTTTGTTCGTTTTCTCCACTGTCATTGATTCAACTCCATGGGTTTTACTGGTGAATCAGTGTTGTAGAAGATGACATTTGGTTGCCCATTTTATTCTTCTTTTTTTTCCAATTTTGTTCAGTTTGTGGCTTATTTTCTTAATATTTATTATTTTGTTGATTTCTTATTAATTTCTGTTCATTTTGTCTCTTCTTTTGCTGCTGGCCTTTTTTTTTTTATTTTAGTTACTTTTCTTTGCTTATTTTTACTGACTGTATTCCCCTGGTTCAACCTGCCTGAGATCAAATGGGCTGAATGTGGAACCTGAACTAGAATGACTTTGACAGACCTGGTTTATGGGGAACTGCTTAATTCCTTCACGTCACCACAGTTGCTTAATTTTCTAACATTACATTTAAATCTGGCTGCTCAAGCAGTGTTTTTTTTTTTTTTTTTTAAATCACAGGAGGATTAAAAACAGTCATTTTAACTCTGATCAGAGTTTCTATGTTTGATTTGTGCTTCTGTAACTTTCGTTCATTCACTGGTTCCATGTATGAAACACAACAGGTTCTCTTCAGAGTATATTTATTTACAATATAGTGTTATGTTCAGAAAAAACAGAACCACCTCACCATACAGTATCTTTAAACCTCAATCTGAACCTCAAGCAAAACCAACCAGTTAGTTTGTCATTTCATAGATTTCTAATCTGCTAAACAGCACATTTTCAAAGGCACTTGTCTTTATTTTTACACTGTTTTCCCAAATATCCTTTGTAATTGGAACGTTAGTAAAACATGCAAAGCAAATTCAGAATATATCAAAAAAAAAAAAAAAAAACATGATGAAAACATGAACAAAATAAAAAGATTTACAGAAGTAAAACACTAGAGATGCAAAACAGACGTAATGAACATAAAGCTTCAAGCGGGTTTCAGTTCGTTAAAGTCAAATGTGGCAGAAGTCTAATGAACTGGGTTTATTTGATATAATACATACATTCAAGCAGGATGGTGATGCGTCAGATATGTCTATTCATTAGCACTTTGGTTTGGATCCGTTTAATAAAAGACATCAAATACACTCAGTGGACTTTTGCAGAATTCTAACATCAGATAAATGAAGTAAATCCTGTGTTTCAGAAGCGAATAATGTATGAAAAACGTCGATGTAAAGTGTTTCTAGATGTTTCCCAAGATGGCGCCACGGCCTCAGCCTGAACCTCCTCAAATATGACGAACAACGGAACAAAGGACAGATCTAGAAACGAAAGAAAACCACTATGAATTCAAAGCAAAAGAAATCATACAATGCAGTGACGGAAAAAACAAATTAAAAGCAAAATTGCAAAAATAAGTCTGGATGAAGCAGGATGTGCGATGTGTGGATGAAGGGTTCAAACATCGTACCTGAGCGACTGCGTTTGGACGACGAGGACTCGCAAACGCGCCCGCGTCCGGAGGATGGGGCGCTCCGGCCGCTTCGGAATCTGTCCTGAAAGTTTGGATTCTGAAAGTCTGCGACGACTGAAAACCAGAAGAAGCACCGGTCAGTGAACGTTACAGAGTTTATACGAAGAAACCAAACAAAGACGCGATTAACCCGGGAAAACCTGACCCGCTCAAAACGAGCCACATTCAAATTTTTTGGAATTGAAACGTTTATTAGCCCTTTTATCATAATCCAATTTTTTTCTCTATCATTTTGTTGATGATAGATTTTTCGTATCACATTTGATACTTTGGGCGTTTTTTGGCAACTTCTTGCTCACAACATTAACTTTAGATACAAAAATACATTTTACTAGTAATATTTTGAAAATATAGAATACTTCAGGAGCTTTTGTTTTTCATAAAACTTTGTAAAGCCTTTTTATTTCCCTTGAATAATAGTTTCAACATTTTTCTATTTTCAACTTTCACCCAAATAACAATATAAATGCTCTTCTTGATGTAACTTTTGGAAAATTACCACAGACTTTCCTACAAAATGGATGTCGGGTCCGTGTATCTTAATTCATTTTTCTTTTCAGAAACAAAATAAAAACTACAAAGATTCTTATGAACGATGGGTTTGTACGAATCTTCCAGTTTGTACAAAACCTGGAGTTCGTACACATTCGTGGAGGGAACATGTCTACGATTTCCAGATTTCGTACAAACCCATCATTCATAAGAATCTTTGTGACCGAGGCATTAGCGCTTTTTCATAGAAAATGATAACATCCAGTTTCATAAAATAATAATGAAAAAAAACAGCTGTTTTTGGTCCAGTTTTCCATTTCTGTCAGAAACTTTATTTTTTTATTAGAGAAAATGAAAATCAAGCCGTTTTTTAAATTTGGTTTATCTGTTTTGACCCTGAAAAAGAAAAACGCCTTGAAATTCAGTTTTAATTCTTCTATTTTAAAACTGAAATTAATTAATCACTAGATTTTCTTTTGTTTCTGAAAAGAAAATCCAATTACCAACAGATCAACGGAGCGTGTCGGATGATTTTACATTAGTGGCCACATTGAAAAGGGCCAAAAAAAAAAAACCCCAAAAACTTTCCAGCGGCTGCATTGGGAAAATAATCCACCAGGGGTCGTAGACAACAAGTTTTTAAAGAAAGTATTTGTCTTGTTAATAAGATAAAGGTCTCAGAACCTGGTGAAGAAAATAAGATACAAATGGTTTCAAAGGGTTAAAATAAAACAAAAAGAAAACAATTTCCACTTACAAGAACAAAAATAACAGGAGGCAGGT
The DNA here is from genome assembly GCA_029814465.1 of Ostorhinchus cyanosoma. Classification (NCBI taxonomy): domain Eukaryota; kingdom Metazoa; phylum Chordata; class Actinopteri; order Kurtiformes; family Apogonidae; genus Ostorhinchus; species Ostorhinchus cyanosoma. The sequence continues at coordinate 29,848,585 of JAPTYQ010000009.1, forward strand.
CTGTAACGGAGCAGCATGGACTCTGACATCATCTGGGGTTTAATCAGGAACACTTGGGTGAAGGTGAAAGTCGGGAGTGTTTGAACCGATGGTGAAATCAAACCAAAAGATGCAAAAGTCCACTGAATATAAACAGGCACATCATGAAAATACAGAAAACTAAGTTCCATTTGAATTCTTGTTTCAGTGTTTTTTTAATCCTTAGTGTCTGGTTTGGTTGCGTCGTTTATCCAGGAAACATCTAACATCAGCATCGACATCGAATCTGTCCAGAATCTATACAAACATTCAGAGTTGAAGGCGTCTACGCATCTGGAAAACTGTTAAAACATTAAAACTATGTTGACGTACAGTATCTCAAGTAGTTATGTCAAAAAAGATAAAAAATAGACTTGATATTGTAAAGGAGGAGAGGATACTACAAATTTCTGGGACATTTTATATATAGTATATATTAGTTTCAGAACTCTTCAACAGGTGTAAAATGGAAACTATCACTTATAAAACTGCAGAAAATTCATGCTTTTTTTTCTTTATAAAACAATAGCAAATTCTTGGTTTTGTCTCAATTTATGAGGCACATGTTTCGACATCTGATAAATATGAAAAACTCAATATTCTAAGTGGTTTCTACAGTGACACATGCTGGGTAGAATAAATAAATTATACGCTTTTAGTTACTGTAACTCTGTTTCCTGTTCCAAATGCAGCTGTAAAGTGCATTAGTAAATGTTGGGTTTAATATTTCATATTTGGGCTGTTTTTTTTTTTTGTTTTGTTTTGTTTTTTTTTCAACGTGTTAAAGACAAAAGGTCTGATCAGTATCGGCGGCTGTAGCTGGTTGAAGACGAGGAGAAGGAGGATGAGGAGAAGTTCATGCTGAAGCCGGAGCCGGCGTCGATGCTGCCCCTCCTCGAGCCCGATCTGGATCCGGTCCTGGACCCGCTCCGGGACCCGTAGGCCGACCCGGAGCCGCTGACGTTGTAGGGGCTGTACAGGCCTTTGCTGGACTGTGACGACGCCTCCAGGAGCCTGAGGCTGGATCCTTCCTCGATCATGCTTCTGTCCATGGCGTCTTTGAAGGAGATTTTGAGCTTGGTTTTCGGACACGTTAGATATTTGGAGTAAGCGCTGACGTCCCTAAGTTTCTGGGCGGTTCGGGCGTCGATCGTGCCCTTCCTGATGGATTCATCTAGTGTCACTCGACCCTCGACGTCAGGCTCGATGAGTCCACCGGTCAGATACTGGACCTCTAGGAAACGCTGGCCAGCTTCATAATACAGCCAACCCTTCTTCAGAGCCTGGGATGCAGACATTTTCACTTTAGTTCTGGGGTCTTCAAATCCATTGTAAGCTTTCTGAGCCAGGTTCAGACGATCAACCATGATTTTATCCACGAGAGCCTTTTCTGTTGCTTCAGCGACTGAGAATCTCTCCCCACTTGAGGGGTCGATGATTCCACCGGTGCAGGCTTGGGCTTCCAGGAGTCTTTGTCCTGTGATGTTGTCTACCAGGTTTCTGTGCATAGCCTCAGTGATGGACACCTTTTCCAGAGTGTCTATGTCCAGTATTCCAGCTATGGGGCAGGTCACCTCTGATGGGTCGTTCCATATGACGGCAGGAGGTTTGATGGATGGGATGGGGCTCATGGGATAGGAGGAGGTGGAACCAGTGGTGGAACCAAAGGAGGATGACCGGGACCGGAAGCCTCCCATGTTTCCAGAAAGCATGTCAGCGAATTCAGTGATGGACAGGTTTCCAGATCTGTACGTATCCAGAGCATTCTGGTCAATGAGGCCACGTGACAGAGCGTCGTCAACGTCATACTGCCGTCCTGACCTTCTGTCAATGATTACAGATTTGACGGTACCATCAGAGGAGGTCATGGTGATTTCCTCCCATTCACACTCCTGCTCAGCCAGTTCCAGGTAGGTCTGGTGGTCAATGAGTCCCTTCCTGTAGGCCTCGTACACAGTCATTTCCTTTCCTGTCTCTGGGTCTACGATGACAACTCTGCGTTTGCGAACAGAAGATTTGGACGATGTCTTTCTTTCACGCTTTTTCTCTTTCAGTAGCAGCAGCACCAGGCCAGTGTCAGGGTCAGTGATGCATCTCTCCATGAGCTGGAGGTATGTTAGGTTCTCCTCAGTATTGGGATCAAAGAACCCTTTAGTGTCATCAGATGGGTCAGTCAGGATCTCATTCATTTCCTCATCAAAGAAGCCACGTTTGTAGGCAACTTCAACCGGCAGACGGTGACTTTCCTCTGGATCGATGATACCTCCTGTGGCGATCTGGGCTTCCAGCAGACGGATGCCATGGTCTTTCAGAATGAGCCCTTTCTTCATGGCTTGGAACAGGGAGATGGTCTTTCCTGAATAAGGATCTCTGTAACCTGTTACTGCTCGCTCAGCAGACAGAAGCTTGTCTTTGAATTCGGGGCCAACGATTCCCATCCTCACTGCTTCGTTGACAGTCAGTTTGAGGTTTTTGATTGGATCGATGACGTAGCCTGTGGCTGCTTGAGCCTCCAGGAGTTCGAATGCTGTGCCCGGCCTGATCATGTTCTTCTTCATGGCCTGGTAAATTGACAGACGTTCTTTTGAAGACTCCAAAAAGACGCCAGCAATACAGCTTGTACCTTCAAGGTACCTGGACAGCCTGTTGCTAACCTCCTCCACTGACAGCAGACCTTCATTCAGTTCAGTGACTGTCTGTTGGTCAATGATTTGTGAGCGGATAAGCTCTTCCATGGTAATCTGCTTCCTCAGACCCTTGAACATCACCCTCTTGTCTCCCAGAGAAAGGAGGCGTAACCCGCCCTCAAACTTGCATCTCTTTAGTAACTGAGCATACGACAGCTTCTCCTCAGTGACGGGATCAACAAATCCTTTAACATCATCGCTCAGTCTCTCATTGGTTTCTTTATTGATGTAACCTCTTTGCATAGCAACATCTGCTGGAAGATGGAACTGGAACTCAGGGTCGATAATACCTCCAGTGGCAGTTTGTGCCTCCAACATTTTAAGGGCGTAATCCTCTGGAACCAGATCCTTTTTCATGGCCTGGAAAAGAGAGATGACTTTGCCACTGTATGGATCTTTGTATCCTGTGACGGCTCTTTCAGCTGACAGGAGTTTATCGTGGATCTCAGGACCAACCACACCCTTACGTACGGCTTCATCAACAGTGAGTGACTCGTTCTTCACAGGATCAATGATAAATCCCGTAGCAGCTTGTGCTTCCAGGAGGCTGAGGGCAAGTTCAGGTTTAATGAAATCTCGCTTCATTGCTTGGTAAATGCTCATCTTGGAGGTGGAGTCAGTTGTGATTCCAGCTACGCAGCCTGTACCGTAGAGATACTGTTTCACACTGGTCATCTCCATTATGTCCCGGATGTCCCTCTTTCCTTGTTTAAGGAGGTTGTACGTCTCCAGGTCAATGATGCGGGCATTGTACAGCTCCTCGATGGTTATCCTCCTGCGGATTGTCTGATATGACATTGGATTCTCATTTCTGATGATCTCTCTTTGTTCCATGATCTCGATAATAATGATGATCATGCGCTCTTTGGTGATGTTTCCAGAGCGGTATTCATCCAGGAGCTTCTGCCTCTCCCGCTCCGGAAGCAAGTTGGAGTTCATAATATCCCAGAGGTTCATCGATTTATCAGCAAGACCCTCAATTGGAATGTCAATCTGGGTGTTGGTCAGTTCACTCTGGGTTTGTTCTTCGGTGTAGAGGTATGTCTTCTCCACAATTGTTGGAGACTGGGGTTTGGACAGTGGCAGCATGTAAAGGCCGGTCTGAGGATCTCTTTGGCACCTTTGTTTCAGCTGTCTGTAGGTCACGTTCTCATCAGATTCAGGGTCTGAGAACACCTTGTTATCATCAGATGGTTCAGACAGAGCAGTGGCAGTTTCTTTGCTGAAAATGTTCTTCTGATATGCAACATCAGTTGGGACACGGTGGCTGTTCGCAGGATCAATGATTCCTCCACTGACCATCTGTGCTTCTAGCATCGGCAAGGCTTGCTCCTTCAAAATCAGATCTTTCTGCATTGCTTCAAAAAGGGAGATTTTGCTGCCAGTGAATGGATCTTTATATCCAGTGACGGCCTTTTCTGCTGAGAGGAGTTTTTCATGGAGTTCAGGCCCAACAAGTCCAGATTTCACTGCTTCGTCTACTGACAGGCACTGGTTCTTCACTGGATCTACAATGAACCCAGTGGCAGCCTGAGCCTCGAGCAGTGCAAGACCTGTGTTGTGTCTGAGGAGCTTCTTCTTCATTGCCTGATAAATGCTTACATTCTCTTTTGTTGGCTCAAGGTAAATGCCTGCGATGCTGTCAGAGCCCTGGAGGTATTTACTGACGCTGGGATTCTCACTGACTTGTTTAGGTGTCACTTTGCCTTGTTGCAGGAGGTCAAAGGTTGATTTATCAATGATTTTAGAGTCATGAAGAGAACTTGCTGGAACAGGAGCTCGGAGTCCCTTAAAGCTGGACTGTTCCTGCTTCTTGGCCTCTTTCTCATCAACGACTGTAATGACGATTTTGATTATCTTTTCAATTGTGATCTTTCCAGACATAAACTGTCTGAGGAGATCCTGCCTTTGTGCTTCAGTGAGATATTCGGAGTTAATTATCTCCCAGATTGTCGTCTTCCTGCCCTTAAATGGTCCAGAGTTGAGTTCCACTGTTGCCTGAGTCATGGCCTCTTTCGTCTGGGCCTCGGTGAACGCTGGCTCCTCTTTAGCATTGATCGCTTCGTCAGAAAGAGGCAGAAGCTGAAGGCCAGTTTTGTCATCAGTTACACACCTCTTGAGGAGCTGGGCGTAGGTGACATTTTCTTTCATGTTAGGGTCGAGGAAGCATTTAGTTTCATCGGTGGGATTGTTTAAGAGCTGTTTCATTTCATCATCAAAGTAATTTCTCTTGCAGGCCACATCATGAGGAACACGGTGGCTCTTTACTGGATCAATGATGCCACCGGTGGCCAGCTGAGCATCCAGCAGTCGAATTCCTTGGTCTTTTGGTATTAGATCTTTCTTCATTGCCTGGAACAGAGACACAGTCTTTCCGGTGTAAGGATCTCTGTAACCAGTCACAGCTCTCTCTGCAGACAGAAGTTTTTCATGCAGCTCTGGACCGACAACGCCTGCTTTGACGGCTTCATCGACAGTGTACTTCTTATTGTTAATGGGGTCGACAACATAACCCGTTCCTGCTTGGGCTTCAAGCATATTTAAAGCAGGTCCAGGCCTCATCATGTCCTTTTTCATGGCTTGATAGAATGACATTGGCTCTTTGGATGACTCGATTAAAACTCCTGCGATGTTGTTGGAGCCCTTCAGTGCTTTGAGGACTGGCTCCATCTCCGACACCTCTTTGACCGTCTTATTGCCCTTGTGCAGTTTGTTGTAAAGGTCTTTATCAATGACCTTGGACTCCAGGAGATCAGTAGCAGGGACTGGTGCTCTCAGACCATCAAAGGTGATTTCACTCTTCTTCTCTTTCTCCTCTGCAACAGTAATGACAATCTTAATGATTTTTTCAATAGTAATTTTGCCGGTCTTGTACTGGCGAAGGAGATCTTTCTTCTGGTCTTCAGTAAAGTACTCTGAGTTGATTATTTCCCAGATGGTCACAGTCTTCCCCTTGAACCTTCCAAACGGTACAGACACAGTAGTTTTGCTGAAGACATCTTTAGTCTCTTCTTCTGTGTAAATGCTTGAACAGTGAGCAGCTTTATCTGTGATTGGCAGGAGTAGGAGGCCAGTGTCAGGGTCAGGTTTGCATCTTGACATTAGCTCAGAGTACGTCAAAGGTTCCTGAGTGCTCGGGTCAAAATATCCCTTAGTGTCATCTGAGGGCTTCTCTATGATTTTGCTCATCTCTGCATCGTACTGTCCCTGTTTGAAGGCGGTTTCATTGGGCACTCTGTGGCTGTTGATGGGATCAACGATGCCACCGGTTGCAAGCTGAGCCTCGAGGATTCGGATGGCCTGATCGTGTTCAATCAGACCCTTCTTCATACCTTCAAACACTGATATCTTGCCTCCAGTGTATGGGTCTTTGTAGCCAGTGACTGCCCTCTCAGCCGAAAGCATTTTGTCGTGCAGCTCGGGTCCGATCACGCCTTCTTTGACGGCCTCATTCACAGACAGTTTCTGGTTCTTGATGGGATCAAAAATGTAACCGGTGGCTGCCTGGGCTTCGAGGAGGATCAATGCTGTGCCCGGTGTGATCTTCTTCTGTTTTGATGCTTCGTAGATTGACATTTTTTGATTGGATGGGCTCAAAATACCAGCAATGCCGTTCTTTCCTTTGAGAATTCTCTTCAGCTTCTCAGTCTCCCCAAGCTCTTGCACTGTAGTTTTGCCATTTTTTAGCTTGTCAAAGTCCTTTTTGGGTAAAAGGCCGAGCTCATGAAGTCTGGTTGCAGGAACCGTTTCTCTGATGCCTTCGAAGGCCATTGGATCTGGTTTCTTTTCCATCCCATCGACTGCATCTATACTTTGACCGTTGAGGACTTTCTGCGTGGTGTGAACTGTGGTTACGTGGATGATCTCAGGCTGTTCTTTCTGAGCTTCCTCGAGCTGCTGCAGTTTCTCACGGAGTTTCTGATTCTCTTCTGCTAGAACTCTCTCCTGCTCTAACCTCTTCTTCTCCAGCTCCTGCATTTCTTTCTGCTTGTTAAGCATCTCCTGTTCGGCCTCTTTCTGCTTGTTGAGGGCTGCATCCATCGTAGCCTGGAGTTTCTTCTTCTCCGCCTCCATTTGCTGCTTCTGACGCTCTTGTTCGTCTTTCAGGGCTTTAGCCTTTTTGACTTCCTCTTCGAACTGACTCTCCAGCTTCTTTTTCTCATCTTCAATGAGCTTCTCCTTCTTCAACAGCATCTCCTTTTCTGTCAGGAATGTCTGCTGGAGCATTGTCTTTTCATGCTCTATTTGTTTCTGCTGTGCATCAGCCATCTGACAGAAAAAAGAAGAAAAATCAAATTAGTATCTTCATTGTCTCATAATGATGTATTGATGTGTTTTCTGTTTGATTTTAACTGTAACATCATCATTTATACATTGCACTATGCTTATGCATATGAAGAAAACCCTTTGATGAATGATGTTTGTTTCTATGTAGTAAGAAGAATGTTTTTGTCTATATTTTTTACTTTCTATTATTTATATTTGTACTATTTTCTTTACTCATCCACTGTGTTCATTAGAGTGACAATAGTTTATATTTTGTGCCTACATTGTCAGTTCAGCTTTATTTACTTTTTTTTTTGGGGGGGGGGGGTCATTCGGGACGCTTTGGTACAATTCTTTGGATCCATTGACACTTTTTACACCTGTTTGTGTATGAGCTGTCATTTTAAAGCCACGAGCTTCGAATGTGGCCTTCAATTTTATGTTGAAGAGACCATATTTGGACAAAGGAGTAAAGCTGCACAGGTCAGAGGTCATGAGTGAGCTAATATAAAACACATGATGCTTTTTAGTGTAATTTATAACATTTTCTATACAGTATTTGAGCTGCCTGTTTGGAAACAAATACATTTAATTCCACAAACTTAAGTTTTCAAAGTCTGATTGGCAGGTGAATATAATCGGAGCAATAATTTAAAAACGGTTTATAGAGGTCAGACTGAGAGAACTGAGACCAGGGCTGGATGGTCTGGTTAGAAGATCAAATAATGACCTTATGGGGTAGAACCATGAGTCCGAACTGTTGTGTGTCAGGACTTTTTGCAGTTGTATCTGATTTGGATCAACATTATTATATTTTGACAATATCTACACTGAGTAAATCATTTCTTATTTTTAAATCCATTTACAGCTGCAGCGATTTCAGTCATTGAATAGACTGTTCTGGTCCAATCTGGAGTTTTAGAATAAATAAATAAATACTGTTTTTACACTCTGCTGTAACTCTAGTGTAAAGGTAATTCTTCAGCAGGAGTAAAACATGTTACACAAACTCTGCTGGTTACCGTGGTTACCGTGGACAAAAACTGGACACGTTATTGTGGACAGATGCTGAACTATCACAAACTGACATTAATCCGATAACTCCGTAAGACTCTCTGTAACATATCTTTGCTAAGCCCCTCCCTAAACAGCTACTGTCCAATCCTACATTAGCAACTGTATCTAGGGCTGTAAAGCTTTTAGAACAAGTGAAGCTGAATTAGATATAAACTTTAATATATTTAGTCATTTAAAGTGTTTCCAGGGATTAAAGCAGCGCGTAACTTTCATGTCTAGTTTTTCTTAATATGTGTCAGATCCAAATTGTCGCTCATCCATTAGTCTCTCCATGATTATGCACCTGAATCTCTTCCATCACGGTGAACAACTTTAAAGATGACTCGATCACAAGCAGTCTGTTTATTTACATACCAAACCGATGCATCACTCGGACCTTTTCAGAAATTTTGTCGTGAAATGCATTGTGGGAATTGGAATTCCAGGCAGCCTCAGCAGCAACAAACACGGAAACAACAAATAATGAAAGCGTGTCCTCTACCGGGTCAGAAGAAATGTGACTTAACTGTCGTCTTAGAATACGGGGTGTGTGATGCTGAAAAATAATACTTAGATGTTACTTTCATGGCATTTTGGGAATATGTCATAGTGTCGGCTTATCATACACGCCCCGACAACCATACAGAGTGTGGCCACGCCCTCCTTACAGTACGTGTATGATAAGGCGACACAATGACATATTCCCAAAATGCCATGAAACTAACGTCTAATTATTGTTTTTCACGATCACACTATTATAAGACAGTATTCTAAGACGACAGCTGAGTCACAGTCAGTCCACCCAGTTTTTCTGACCCGGTAACAGACATGGTTTTATTGTTTGTCGTCTCTGTTTGTTGCTGCTGCAGTTGCGTGGAATTCTGATTCCCACAATGCACTTAGCGACAAAAAAAGGCCCAAGTGACATTTGGGTTTGTTCTGTAAACAAGCAGACTGTGTTTATGATGAAGTCATCTATAAAGTTGTTCAACGTGACGGAAGTGATTCAGGTTCATAAGCACAGATAAACTAATGGATTAGAAATAATGAGGAGATGACTGGGGTTGGACACACTGAAGAAAAATGGGTGATGAAAGTCATACACTGCTTTAATGTCTGATATTTAGCAACTAGAAAGAACACCATTTTTATCACTAGTTAAAGTCTCATAAAACAGAGCTACGAGTACACTGACGTTACACACATGCATTCATGTATTTATATTTTTACGCGTGTTTCTATTATCCTTGATGGAACCTGTAAGTCTGACAGCAGATATAATGAAGTTGTAGAGGACGATGCCATTTTATTTTTCTGAAGCTAAAATCCACTCAGCTAGAGCTTTCTGGAACCAGCATCTAATGGCCATTAGTGGTATTACACTCTGAGATACTTCAGCTTTGGCTTCACTTTGGAGTGGGGGTCCGAGCCCCTTTGACTAAAACATTGGAGGATTGAGTTTAGCTTTAACAGCATAAACTGTGGCTTCATACTAAAATATGACTGCTCGTATAAAACAATCTGAACACCACGGCCCAATCCCAATTCACCCCTTGGCCCCTCCCCCTTTGTTTTGCGTGTTCACGTGAAGGGGTAGGCGTGTCCTGATTCTTGATGAGTTGGAGGGGAGGGGCTAAGGGGGAGGGCTGTTACACCATCCAAATGGAAATTTTTCAGGACCACATTACAGACGCAGAGGTTTGAGAAATCTCTCATTATTCTGTTTAAATTATCAGCAAAATGGAGATGAAAGAAACACAAATGTACACGTTTTCTTCATAAACAACTTAATCATTTGATCGCCTGTTTAATGCTGTTTCAGTGTGTTATAGATCGCATTTCTGTGGTTCTGTGGTGTGATAGCTGTGAAAAGACGACCAAAGCCGATGGAACAGAGACGCTTCCAGCTGCTGACGACAGGAGGAATTCTGTCGCAAACAAAGGTGTCGCATCTGTTTATAGTGACATTGATGACTGATGATGACGTAACCAGTCTGGAAGAGTTGAACCATTTCATAGGGGAATGTTTACACCACTAACCCTGGGAACTCTGTTCCAAGGGGGAGAGCCAAGGGGGAGGGGCCAAGGGGTGAATTGGGATTGGGTCCAGTTACCTTCTACAGCTGAGGTCTATGAAGACCCTGGACATTATTTCAAGAAATACAGTTTATTCCTATGATCTTTTAAAATTTTTAGTACCTAAACGCATGTAACGACTGGAAGAAGACTAATCCCGCCTTTCCACTACATGGTACCGGTTCGACTTGACTCGGCCTTGTTGTGGTTCAATTTCGAAAAAGGACCTGGAACCTGGTACTAGTTTTTTGGTATCATCTCCACCGAGGTTCCAGGACTGGGGAACGGATACTGAAACGTGACGGCTAAACTCTGCAGACACTGACTGGTCAGACAGTTGTCGCTGGATCCTTCCGTTTTACAAACAACAGATGTGGAAGTTGACAGTAAATATAGCAGTAGGTGAATCTACACGATGACAGCCCGAACAACTGCACCATGGTCGGTCCAGGAGAATCAGTCTTTGGTAGCTGACGTAAACATTCAGTATGAGCTTGACGAGACAACGTGGGAGTTAATCAGCAACTCTGAGCAGACGACACAGAAGCAACATACTGCATCACTATGACGTCCAGGTACTGTGAAGTTATTTAGCACCCTGTAATTGAAACGGTCTCCTGGAATAGTACAATACCTGGTACCGAGTCGAGTTGGTTCCATGTTGTGGAAACTTGGCATTAATGCTACAGATTTGTCTGATTCTAAATGGTGTTGGAAATATTCGATGTAAGGTAAGTAAGTCAAGAAAGTCCAAAACATAAGCCTAGTTATTATTTTTATTGTGGAAATATATAATATTTATTGTGGAATACATAATAGGGTTTTGATTTAACTTCATTATTTGTTCATAAATAATATCAAATCCATGATGTAAATAGATCCAGTTTGTTGAGATGTGTGGGTGTGATGGAGTCGAGGGTTTAGTCGACATATGGACATTTTTGGACGTATATTAGAATCATATAAGAGGTTATTGTTTCATCTTTGAGAACTATTTTTAATATTGGTTATAGCTGGGGTTTCCAGACACAAATACTAAACTATTATTAGTCTCAGAATATTCTTCTCCTTTTTAATCCTTGTGTACCAGACGTTATAACCGTATATGATACATCAACTCAACCACGGATCCTTCAGCGGGTTATGACTGATCTGAAAGTCAAAGGAATATGAAGCAGGTCTGAAAATGAAGAAACATTCCAGGATATGAAGGGACATTCAGGATGCGATATGCATGAGCACAGTGCAGTGTAAAAACATGGAAATAATATTCAAATTAAATAGATGGTTCATGATTAGTGAAGGAAAAGGGATAGAGGTCATTTTAAGAAAGAAGTTAGTTCTTAGAAAGTGTTTACAATGACATAAGCTGCTCTGTTATGCCATTTTTGACACAATACCTCTTTAGATTTATTTTGAAGTTCTTCAGCGTCCTGTTTCAGTCTAGCCTTCTCGTTCTCTAGGTCTGCGATAGCTTTGCGTAAATCGTCAGCTTCTTTGCTTGTGTTTAGTCTCTCAACCTCCATTTTTTTCACGACTGTAATTTTTTCTTTGGTGGCTATTTCGGTTTCGTGAAGGCGGGCAGCGATCGTGTCGGCCTGTTTCTTGAATTTTTTAGCTTCTTCTTCAGCTTTGGCCTGAGCTTCACTGAGCTGAGAAACCTGGAGTTTGAGCTTTTCTGCTTCAGCGATGATTTCCAGCTGTCGCTTCCTCTCAGCTTCCAGTGATTTCTGGTATTCCTCGGTTTCCTCCTCCAGACGCTGCTGCATCAGTTGTTTGTCCTCCAGGAGTTTCTGAGCCTGTTCTTGAGCCAGATCTTTCTGCCTCTGAAGCATTTCAGCTTCAGCTTTGAGTCTAGATGCCTCTTGTATGGCCTGCATTTTCTCTTTAAGCATTTTTTCTGCGAGCGCTCGCTGCTGATTGAGGTCATCCTCTGCGATTTGTCTCAGTCGAGCAGCTTCTTGTGCTTCCACGCTAAGTCGAGCGGCGTCTTCTGCAAGCTTTTTCATATTTGCGGCCTCTTCTGCCAGGAATTTCTGAGTGTTATCCTTGTCTTTCTTAATGAGACGCTGGTTCTCTTCCTCGATTCTTAGTTTCAGTTTGACGAGCTCCTCCATCTGGACTTTGACCTTGAACAGTTCCTCCTCCACCTGCGCCCTTTGTTTGACGGCGTCGTCAACCTCGTCCTTCAGTCGCTGAAGCTCGTCATCCAGGAGAGACTTCTGTTTGTCGGTTTCATCGAGCTTAAGTTTGACCTTTGTGAGTTCTTGCTCCACTTGGAACTTCTGTTTCAGCGTTTGCTCTGCTAGCTTTTTGTGCTTTGCCATTTCGGCGTCGGCCTGTTGCTTTTGCTTCAGTGCTCCGGCTTCTGCTTGTGCTCGTTTTGCAGCTTCGAACTCAGCGTCCTTCCTCAACTTCTCAGCGTCCTCCTGGGCTTTGGCTTGGTTTGCAGCTTCTTTCTCGGCAGCTGCTCTTTGTCTTTCCGCTTCTTCAGCTTGTTGTCGGAGGAGAGCGGCCTCCCTTTCAGCCTTTTCCTTGGCAGCCTCTGCTTTTTTGGCGAGTAATTTGGCCTTCTCAAACTCCTCCTTCAGCTTCTTCTGAATGAGACCATCTTCCTTCTGTTGAGCGAGGACACTCTGAACCTGTTCTTCAGCTGCAGTACATTTCTGCGCTGCTTGCTGGGCTGCGACGATTTGTTTTTCAGCTTCTTTGTCAGCCTCATCTTTCTGTTTTCTGGCTTCTTCTGCTTTCTTTTTCAGGCGCTGGAGCTCTTCCACGGCTGCCTTTCGCTGCCGGGCGGCTTCTTCTTCTGCAGCGGCGATCTTCTTCACCTTCTCCTCGGCTTCTCTTCGGCGGTTTTCTTCCTCCAGGGCGAGCTGTCGCAGCCTTTCAGCCTCTTCCTCAGCTCTCAGTTTGCTTTGTTGCGTTTCCTCTGCGATGTTTTTCAGTTTGTTGAGCTCTAGCTCTAGATCTAGTTTTCCAGAAGAAGCCTTTTCAAAGTTGAGCTTAAGGATTCTGATTTCTTCTTCAACTATCCTCCTCTGTTTGAGCGTGTCATCCACCATTGCCTTTTGTCTCTCCATTTCAGCTTCAGAGGATTTTTTGAGGAGGATGATCTTTTCTTCGATTTCCTGTTTGTGCTGATTGGCCTGATCCTCCAGAGCTTTCCTCTGGTAGGCTTCGTCTTCAGCTTGTCGACGGAGTCTCTCGTTTTCCGCCTCCTTCTCTTTCAGTGCTATTTCAGCCTCTGTTTTCAAGCGAGTGGCATCACTGATCGCAGCCAGCTTTTCTTTGAGAATCCTCTCAGCCTCCGCTCTCTGTCGGGCTGCTTCCTCTTCAGCGACTTGTCTCTGGTGTTTGGCTTCTTCAGCGATGGCTCTGAGTTTACTTGCCTCCTCAGCCAGGTCTTTCATCTTGGCGGCTTTATCTTCAAGGAGCTGTTTGCTCTTCTCTGTGTTCGACATCGACTCTTTTTCTGCCTTGGACTTCAGCTGAATCAGTATGTCCATTTCACTCCTTACTTTGGCAAGTTCATCTTCGAGCTGCTTCCTCTGTTGTTCAGCGGCAATGACTTCGTTCTTCAGCCGGTAAAGTTCATCTTCTAGAAGGGATCTCTGCTGTTCTGCATTGTCGAAGTCGGCCCTAAGTCGAATCAGCTCCTGTTCAGCGGTGAGTTTCTGCTGAGCGGTGCTTTCAGCCAGCTTCCTTTGCCTCTCCAGTTCTTTCTCGGCCATCTCCTTCTGCTTCAGGGCTGAGTCTTCAGCTTTGGCTCGCTTTTTAGCCTCGCGTTCAGCGTCCTCCTTCTGTTTCTCAGCGTCCTCCTGAGCTAAGGTCTTTTGATGAGCTTCTTCTTCTGCCTGGAGTCTCAGACGTAGAGCCTCGTTGGCTTTTTGCCTCCATTTCTCCAGCTCTTTTTCTGCTTCTTCTCTGGCGTTTTCGGCATCCTCCTGTTGCTTCTTGAGGCGAGCTGCTTCCTGTTGCAGCTGAAGAACGGCGCCGTGCTCTTGTTTGAGCGACTCCTCCAGCTTTGAGGTCTTTTCAACGAAGGACATGTGTTTGCTCTGCAGCTCGGCAGCAGCACTTTTCTGAGCTGCTGCATGAGCGACTTTTATTTGTCTTTCCTTTTCGACCTCTGCCTGCTTCACTTGTCTTTCAGCCTCTTCGGCCTGCATTCGGAGTCTCTCCAGGTCATCCAGAGCTTTTTGCTTTTGCTTCGCGGCTTCCTTCTCCGCCTCAGATTTGCGTTTGAGTTCGTCTTCCGCCATGCGCTTCTTCTGAGTTTCTTCGTTCACCTGCTTGCGCAGTTTCTCAGCCTCTTCCTGAGCAGTTTTTCTGAGTTTCTCAGCTTCAGCCGCTCTATCACGGAGCTGCTTGAGTTCAGATTCTGCAGTGGATTTCTGTTTCACTGTTGTCTCGAGCTGAATCCTGATGAGGCGGATTTCCTCCTCAATCTTTGCTCGGCTTTGCAGAGCATCGTCGACCTGCTGACTTTTGTCCTTGATCTGCTGCTCTGACAGGTTTTTGAGCTCATGAAGTTCCAACTGGACGTTTTGCTTTTGCTTTTCTGCATCTACAGCGGCAACTTCTCTCCTGCTTACTTCCTCCTGCATTCTGAGCTTCAGTGCTTGAGCTTCTTTCTCAGCTTTGGCAATGGCCTTGGCATGAGCTTCAGCTAACTGCTTCTGTTTGTCTAACTCAGCCTGCATCTCGGCCATTTTTTTCTGTTCTTCCGCTTTGAGTTTCTCTGCAGCTTTCTGCATTAGTGGAAGCAAATTATAAAGAAAGGATTATAATCAAGCATGACATGTTAAAAGGTAACACTTTACATTAACTGGCTCAAAACCAAGTGGAACAGTTGTAATTACTGCAGTAATCACAGCTTAATCACACTGGACTAAGACCAACTTAATGTATGGTATTACCCTCGCAATGTTAATGTTAAAAGTTAGCTCAAAGATCAAGTCAAAGGTCAGTCACTAGATGCAAATTAGATGCACATTCATCAAGGTGATGTTAAAGTCACAATGCAATCATTAATATCAAAATAATTAGAGAAGATGGGTGACGGCAGTGTATCAATTAATGTATGGAAACAAAATCACTTCACAACACAGCAAGAAAATCATATGGCATGCAACTGTAGCCGAAACTGAACTAATGTTCTAAAACTGATAAAACGAAAAAGAAACTTCTGAATTTATATCAAGTTTCAATTAAAGAACAGGTAAATTCAATGTTGAAATATAGGTTTAAATGTTTGGTTTTTTTCCTCCGTAATTTGTGTTTAAGTGGCAGGAGAAATATTACTTTCAAATGTGTTAAGTCAACACACATCTCCCACACAGTTTTATTCCAAATCAGAGAACTGCGTGTTTGTTAAGAGGATTATTCACACCATTCACTTGGAAAACCCATCCCATGCACTGGGGGTTCTTTAAATCACTATTTGCCACAAAATGGAAAAGAAAGGAAAGACTACGATCACATAAAGATAAGAGGTTTAGCAGCTTTTATGTTTTATAATTTCAGGAAGTTAAAGCAGAAAGGAGTGGATTCTAATGTTAATAAAGGGAACAGCAAATGGGAAGAAGCGCAAAACGCTGAGAGGCAAACTATCAAACACTATGATGGGAATAAAGCCAGTAAAGTAGAGACGGCATGGAAAGCCACAGATGTTAGAAAGACAGAAGGGATGGAGGGTAAAACAGTAGGAACCTGAAACACTGAGTAATTTACCTCTTTAATGCTCAAACAAGTCAAGCATTCATCATGGCAAAGCACTGGCAAGCAGTTAAGAGAAGCAAGGAAACAAAAACATAAGGGTTAGAAAAGAAGTTCAGACCTGAAACTGTGTTAATTTGGAAAAACAGAAGGTTGAAGACCTTGAAGTGTAAAGCTTTTCTGCTGTAAATAAAGTGGCAAGAAGGAAAATAGAAGTGAAAGAAAGAACCCCTCGATCTATGTCTACGTTGGACCACGACACACGACGGATGGAGATGAAACAGCAAAAAGAACCAAACTGTTAAAGACGGTTTAGACCCGAACAATGATCTGAGGGAGCTTTTCTATTCTAGAAACTCCTTTATGTTCCGTTTATGCCTGTAATTGAATTCGCTCCCGTCCAGGCGTCTGTTTTATACTGATATGTTCATCTGGAACTGATGGAGTCGCTACAGAAAACATGCCAATGTTTCATGCATTTGCAAAGGAACCAGTTGTCATCCGTACATTAATTAGATATTTGATATGTGTGTGTTTCACTTCACACAAAGAACAGTGCGTGCATACATGCGTTGAGATGGGCAGGTCTGTGTGTGTGTGTGTGTGTGTGCATGTGTGTGTGTGTGTGTGTGTGTGTGTGTGTGTATGTGCATGTGACTGTGTGTGTTCGTCGGTTGGATTATTTCGTTAGCTTCGGGTTAATGTTAGCTTTGGGTTTGGGTTGGTTTGGTTTGTTTGGGACCCTGGGCCTGTGGTCACGCACCTCCTCGTCCTCCAGGCGGCGCTGTGTGTCCGTGATGAACTTGATGTATTGGCTGGTCAGCGTCATCAGTTCGCTGTAGCGGGTCCTCAAGGTCACGTACTGGAAGAAACAAACGGAAGCGTTTACACCGAAGGCATCGATTTCAGGAAAGAGCAGGAGTTCAGTTTGGGTTCAGTAGGATCTAAACTGGGCCGGACCAGTCAAATAAGAACAGAATAATATAGAAACACTGACAAATACAAACATTGATCTGTGTTTTAAAGGGAAAAAAGTCAAATTACATCATGGAAATAATTACATTTACACACTATCCTTTAAAGAACGTGAACAAACTGAAATGTCATAAGAAAAATAAATGCAAATTTAAGTATATTCTGCCTCAACTTATCATTTCCACATGTGCATTAGAACGAACAGATGACAGTGGATCTAAAAATACACTAAACATTTCAGAACAGACTGAATATGGGTAGAATTACACTTGTTCATATTATTCACATTTTTTGTCAAAGGATCATTTGCACATGTAAATTTCAGAAAATTTTACTTTTTTATAGTGATCAACTGATCAAATTTTTGGGGCCGATACCGATTTTTTTCACATCAGCCTTCGCCGATGACTGATACAGACCACTGATATTTGGAGCCAATACTGATTTTTTTTTCTCTGTCAAATGATAACAAATGTCAGAAAACCTACTTTACTTACAATTAGAGAAGAAAAATTGTGACATTTAACCTTATACATTTTTAATACATTTTTCAGTGTGGACAGCAGGATCTGCAAGAACTTCCGTGAACTTCACCTGTCAGTAAATCATGGCAGGGAAAGAAGAACATATCAGCCAACGCAACAGGCTGACACTGATAGAAGAAAAAAACCTAAATATCGGCCCAGTAGAACTGATATATCGGTCTATCATCACTGCACTGTCATTATTTAAAGGCTATTCTGTTCTTATTTGACTGGTTCTGATCCACTTCAGATCATACTGGGCTGAATGTGGAACCTGAACTAAAACGATGGTTCATATCTTCGGTCTAATTTTTCCGTTTCATAAATCCGTCCCATGGGCTGGTTTGGGTCCACGGGCCGTAGGTTTGCCAGCCCAGGTTTAGAGCTCAGTGGCTGCATTAAAATCTTCAGAACCTTCTCAGATACAAACCTCCTGAATGATGTTATCAGATGCAGAATCCAGTTTAGTTTTCTTCAACGGGGACGTGAGAGGCTCCACCTGTGCTTTGTAGGCCACCAGCTGGAGCTCATAATCCTGTGAAAACATCTCCATGAGTCCCTGGACGACGGAAAACAGCTGAACATTCCATCGACTCCTGCCTTTGATGCTCACCTTGATGGAATCGATGTAGGCTTTGGCGTATTTCTGACACTCATCCACTCGGTCTTTGTTCTTCTCGATCTCCTCCAGAAGTTTCTGTAGAAAACAGGAATAGAAAAGGTTCAATTCAGGACCAAATGGGTCATATCTGACGACCATGAACAGAAGAAGAACTGTGTTTACATCGATTATTGACATGGATCAACAGGATTATTGGATCCACAGGGATTAAAGCGTTCAGATCAGGAGATGGTTTTGGTTTCCAGTCCATGTTTGGGGCTTTCAGGGTTAACGTTCGAAAATACATCTTCCTTTCACCTTACATGTGGTTTTCTTGTATTTTTATATATACTTCTTGGATTTTTTTTGCGACTTATGGGTAAGGGACCAAATATGGTAACTTCATCAACATTGATTTTCTACATAATAAAACATTTAGGAAAATGTCACAAACAGTAGGAGTGTTTCTGTGAAGGGTTCAGGGTTCAAAGGCGCCTGATAACAGACGTGTTCTACCTTCTCCTGGGCCAGTTGTTCCTTCAGTACTTTGGTGTCGGTGATGGGCGTGGCCTGGATCTTCTCCTGCCGCTGCTTGGCGTCTGCGATCCATCGGATGAGCCAGTCGTAGCTCTCGCGGTAGTAGCCCAGCTGGCGGCCCAGCTGCTCCAGCTCCCGGTGGCGCAGGTCCATCTGGGTGAACACGGCCTTCCAGCGCTCCTGCAGACTCCCCAGCTGCTGACGGAAGCGCTCCAGCTCCACGTCGCGCTCGCTGTGGACGCGGGACATCTTATCGCTGACCGCCGATGCCTTCTTTAGCTCCTCCTCCAGGGAGTCGAAGACCGGCTGCTCGCCTTCAGCCTCCGCTCGCATTTTCTGCAGGAATAAAAACAAACCAAATCAGAGGAAGGGGAAGTCAAACTCATTTCAGGCCAATTTAAAGATGAATATATGAGTCAAACCAGTTAAATACTGTCAGTAAACTATAAATAATGACAATTCCAGTTGTTTCACTGTTAGTGTAAAAAAATAACCCCCCCCCCCCAAGTAAAATTACATGAAATGATTACATTTATATAAATATTTTACAAATTCCCTTTGTTTCCTGTTTAGTTTGTTTTATTGTGTCTTGTCCAGGATCATATGAGCAGCCTGGTATCTGTCTGCCGTTTGGTGCCTTCCTTTCCTTTCCTTTCCTTTCCTTTCCTTTCCTTTCCTTTCCTTTCCTTTCCTTTCCTTTCCTTTCCTTTCCT
>JAPTYQ010000009.1:29995240-30005266 GCA_029814465.1 Ostorhinchus cyanosoma
TCCAAATATGGTCATATCTGATGACCATGAAAAGATGAAGAACTGTATTTACACCATTTATTTCCATGGATTGATCGTATTCGTGGATCCACAGGTATTAAAGGGTTTAGATCCGTGGGTTTTGGTCACTGGTGAACCTTCGGGTCTTTATGCGTTAAAATATTGAACCTGAACCGACTGAAATGCATCGTAAACATTGACCTCAGATTGAACCTGGACGGCGCCCTGCTCGTCCCCGTCAAAACCACAGGAAACACAGGATTAAAAACGAACGAAAGCAGAATCTAACAAAATAAATGAGAGGAAATCACTCCATCCACTAATAATCACGGAGCCAGCGTCTCCTCTGGAGCAGCAGGACGCCTGGTCCCAGAGCCAGCATTTAATCCAGCTCCTGTTCCACATAATAAAAGACGGAAAAAAGACGGAAGTGACTGACACCACTTTGGCAGCGGCTGAAACGTGGATGTCGAGGAGAATCCAGTCATGTTCTGGTTCTGGCCCAGTGTGAGGACGCCTGCAGAGAAGGTTTCTGCTCAAGATTCATCCAACACAATGACACACAGCAGCACCTACAGCAGGGGTTCAAACATACGGCCCAGGGGCAAAACCGGGCCGCAAAGGCTCCGATCCGGCCCACGGGAGGAACAAACCACACGCACAAAGTACACTGAACATAGGAACAGTCACTCATTCATTATCTGAACCTCACTGGGGTCACGGGGGTCACCGGAGCCTCTCAGGTACTTACGGGTGGAGGCGGGGTTCACCCTGGACATACCTCCAGTTCATCACAGGAACCTATCAGTGCGTGTGTTTGGATGGTGGGAGGAGCCAGAGTGCCCAGAGAGAACGCACTCAGACACAGGGAGAACATGCAAACACCACACAGGAAGTCCCGCCCCCATTAACTGGTGTTATTATTATTATTACTATTATTATTATTATTATTATCAATGATGACAAAATCTGTTTTGTTCATGTTCACATTCAGACCAATATGATCTAAAGTGGATCAGAACCAGTAAAATAAGAACAAAAGAACCTATAAATAATGATGAAGACACATTTCTCTCTTTTAGTTTCTGTTTGTCCATTCGTCTCTTCTCCTTATATTACTTATATATCCTTGTTATGACTACTACTACTATGATCACTTTATTATAATTTTCAGAATAATCTACTTCTCATCATTACCACTTGTTTCTACTGTTTTTTTCTGATCTATAATTGCAGTTTTTCACTCTTGTTTTTACCCTCGGCCACACTGGGTAGTTTGTCCTGCACTGATGACTCAGGCCACTGGGGGCAGTAGTGCGCCTCATAAGTCCGGTCGAGGGTTTTAAAGTACACACACGTTATTTTCTTGTGGTATTTCATGTGTGTATATTCAGTTTTTGTGCAGCTATTGGAATCTGAATTTCCTGAAGGTTCTGCCCAAAGAATCAATAAAGTTCTATAATCTAATCTAATCTAAAAAAAAAAAAAAAAGCACAATTACATTAGAATATTGACATTTTCAAGTTATCCTTATGTGAATAACATGATCAAATATGAATAGTATTAAATGCTTTCATATAAATCAGTGTAATTCTACCGATGCTCTGCCTCTTATTAAATGTTTTGTGTGTTTGTGGATCCACTGGATTCTGTAAATTATGATGCACATGTGGAAATGATCAACTGAAACAGAATATTCTTAAAATTACACTTATTTTTCTTCATGAATTTCCGGTTGTTCATGTCATTCACATTTTTAAAGGATACTTTGTAGATATTAAAATAAAAAACATCATACTGTTGGTCATTTTCACTGGTATTATTGTCCTGGTTCGGCCCAGTTTGGATCCCATTGGGTTGGATTTGGCCTCTGAACTAAAGTGTGTTTGACAGCCGTGGAGTAAAAGCAGCAAACGGACTCAACTGTGTGTGTTTTTGTGTGTTTGTGTGTGTCTGTGTGTGTGCGTTCATGTTTGACTACTTGCTTTGGCTGACATCACTAACCCTCTGGACTCGGGCCTGTTTCTGTTTCTGACACAAAGTTCCATCCGAGTCCAACAACAGGAGCTTTATTTTGAAACTCTGACCTGCTCGTGTCAGTCATTAGGGCTGGATTGTCGACTGCATTCCCACATATCACTAAATGATGTACTGTATTTTAGCGACTCAGTTAAGTTATTGTATTTTCTTGTTGTATCTGAAGAGAAGAGACCGACAAAATAAAAATACATGTTCATTTCGACGCTAAAAAACAACTAAAGGACAAACAAAACTTTTGCACAGTACTGTATATTTTTGATATTTTTCTTACCTTTTATTGTTTAAGTACAACATCCTTATAAACTATGATTAACGGCCTTTGTGTATGAAATGCAGCTCATAAATCCCTTTACTTTCCTGTTATTTTGGTTATTATTAATCAAATTCAGTGACTTTTAACAGCTGCTCTGTAGCTGTATATTTAATCACAGATGATGCCTCTAATTACATCAGACTGATTGAAAAACAGGATTTAAACAATAAATGATAAAGACCAGAGGAGGTTTGGCTGATTCTGGTCATTTTTCAGACGTATATTTGTTGTTTATTTCATAATAATGTTGATTTTGTTGCAGATTTTACAATAATTTAACACACAACACAACTAAAACTAGTGACATCCCAATCTGGATTTTTTTTAAATTTCCGATCGGATCCGATGTTTTTGGGATTCGTTTTGCCGATATCAAATATTTACAATGAAATTTAGATTTAAATTTGAAGTCATTATTTATAAGTTATTAAACTATTCTTTTACTGTCGATCCCATTTGGGCTGAATGTGGAACCTGAACCAAAACCACGATGACACCTTTGACTCTCAATAACTTTAGTTTTATTTTTACTTTTTCGAACCCCAGAACCAGGCCTGGATCAGCCTGACCTCGAGACTAAATCTGATCTGATCTTCTAAAAAATGCCAGATCATCAGCTGATACTGATCTCTAGACCAGATGGAGACATCCCTAATAAATAGTGTCTAAAACATAACCAGAACATAAAACATATTTTCAGACTTTTTCAGACGTGTACTTGTTGCTTATTTTAGAAAAATGTCAATTTTATTGCAGATTTTCAGATAATTTAGTCCAAAACACAACTAAAACCTTCCCGATTCAGAGTCGATGAGCTGCCAGGACGCCGTTTAGCCGAACATATTGTCTTTAACAGGTATTTAACGGGGGGTTTAACGGTGTTCCTGACATTTGGACAGTGCAGACATGGTCCTGTTCACATGTTTTACAGTGATGTAAAACAAAGCCTGGTCCTGCAGCTGCTCGGACGGTTACACACTCCAACAAACACAGCGTATTATGTCAAACAAACGCAGCGTCAGACTCCTCAGCTGTTGGAGGATGAACCATGAGCCTGTTTCATAACCGGGTCTGGATGAGGTATGTGCTTCTGCTCAGGATTCTACCGACGTTCTCACAGGTTTATTTTAACGAGCGGACGGCCTGTAAATCACCAGGGTCTATTTATTAAAGCCTGCTTTGGAAATGTTCTCACTAAGAGTCAACGCTGACGACTTTATCACCACAAACTGTGGGACTTTATTCCCTTTTTCAGGAGGGTGAAAGAAACTGGAGGATGAGCTCAGTGTGTGTTTAGTGACTGGATTTATTGGACCAACACGCCTCAGTCCCAGAAAAAACAGCTCAAAACTGATGAAGAGCTCGACGTTGTTCTGTCAAACAATGAATAAAACCATGTTTAACAGCAGAAACTGTCATGTACTGAAATCAAAGTGGTGCCTGTATCACCGGTGATTCAGCAGGAATGAGGAGGTTAAAGCACTTATAGTTTCCATTTTAAAACCAACATGTATGTGTGGACACAAGGAAAGCCAGTCCGTTTTTAACTTCATGTTTACGAGCATTTCAGATTCAAAACTACAGATAATTACGTTCGTCTCCATGTTTATGGAACGACTTCTCGTATCATCTCGCGATAATAAACAAATCATTGCATTTGTGATTTAATGGAAAAACTTCCTGCGCTTGTGTGTTCCTGACATTCCTTCCATAGTGGTCGACTTTTGTGCGTTTGTCCAGTGGTGTGTGTCCG
Source organism: Ostorhinchus cyanosoma (assembly GCA_029814465.1). Lineage (NCBI taxonomy): Eukaryota > Metazoa > Chordata > Actinopteri > Kurtiformes > Apogonidae > Ostorhinchus > Ostorhinchus cyanosoma. Next base: position 29,999,347 of record JAPTYQ010000009.1, read on the forward strand.
TCCTGCTGCTGCTGTTCGGTCCACACCAGCCCTGCTGTGGACGTCCACAGAACATTCCTTCTGTCTGAGCTCACCCGCCGCTCAAATCTCCGGCCCAATGTAGCGGCTTACGGCCCGTGGCAGCGGTCGGCGGGAGCCCCCCCCCCCAGCCCCCGCCCCCCCGCAGACAATACTGACTCTGTCAAAGCGTCCAATAGAAACGTTAAGCCAATAAACTGAAACAGCAAAAAAGCCACCTGTCAATCACAGACGGAGTGGACGACGGAGGGAAAACAGCGAACGAGGAGAAACCACATCACTGTCATACGGGAACGTTAAGCTCATCAGTCGAGTCCTCCACTTTATTTATAAAACACTTTAGAAAGAACGCAGCCGGCCAAAGTGAAGTACACAGACATAAAAACCAAACACAGAAAAGAATTTTAAAATGCATTTGGAAAGCAACTGGGAGCCTGTAATCACTTTTCCATCAGACATCTGCGTCAAACTTTAATGATATTTACTAAAAGTCAAAAAAACAGGAGTGCGTAACGTTGGTTTTCCATTAAATCACAAATGCAATGATTTATTTATTTATTATCGTAGATGAAACGAGAACTCGTTCCTTAAACATGGAGACAAATGTAAATATGGTGTCGATTTACAGATAGATTCATTATTATTATATATTACTCCTCCATCTCCGACTAAATTATACTAGGATTATACCGTTGGAAGCCACAGTTACAGGTACATCCATGAACGCCCCCCCATCCTTAAGCAGACAGTGATGATGTCATGACCTGAGGCGTCCCGGGGTCATGACCTTTCAACTGCACTGGATTTAAAGTCCATCAGACAAATAGTTCCACAGATATGAACAAAAGTGTTTAGAGATATTAAACTTTTGAGCGCCCCCTTGTGGCCAATCTACAAATGGTAAATCATCCAACATTGAATCAGTTCTTCCTCTCCATGAGATTCATTGATATGGAAAATATGGAATTTCTGAACTGAATATATAAGATCACATCCCATTTATCTGTTTTTAATGTATATGTATAAGTGTTATTTCACATATATATTGGTTTATGTCCATTTATCCAGTAGATTTGTAAATGTTCCAGGAAATAAAACCTGTAAATTGAATGTATTTTAATGAACAGACAGTGTTTTCATTTGGACTCAAACTCATTTTATCATGAATTGACATTTTTTCTCATTTTGACCCCAGACTGTTTTTGTGAAACTACAGACAAACAGCATTTGAACTGAATTTACTTTTATTAGTGACTCAAAACTTTTATTCTGGAGGCCTTTTACTCGTAGACCAGTGATATAATTCTATGTGACATCTGAATAACTGGAGAATCTGCAGTAACTGAGGTTATGGAGGACACGGTTTGTTTTAGGAACTAAAAAAAAGTTGAAATAAGGTCATTTTTTTGGCTTTCTGTGTTTACAGGCAAACGGCCAGTTTTAATACTATTCTGTCATAAACAGATCTGCTAAAGAATTCTGGGAATTGAGGCGTAGGGGACTGGACTCATGGAGCAGATGACCTCTGCAGGGTTCCTCCCATGCTCTTCTGTCCAGAGGCCTCATGGGAGCTTTAAACGGGTGTGAGGTCGTCCCCCGTAAAAACACTCCCACTTAACTCCAACCAACAGCTCATGGGAGCAGGGCCGAGCCGGGCGCTTTTCCTCCGACTTCCACCCTATTTGTGGAATGAGGAGAACAGGGTGTGATTTAAAAGGTTTGTGCCGTGGACGGTGCCCTGAGGAACCCCGCCCACGGGCTGACTCATGGATTTAACTCAGACTTGCTGGGAAATGGATCAAAACAGTCACTGGAGAGACGATATGACTTTATTAAGTCTGAGAAGCAGCTACTGAAACCGAGGCCTCCTCCCACTCTGATGAAAACATCCTCTGGCCCCTGTGACCCCGCCCACATTTGAGATGAAATTCGGCATTATCTGGATTTACAGGCCAAGACCTGAATCCACAAAGCTCTTCCTTAAAAGTCCAGTCCTCCTTTTGTTTGTCAGGGTTCTTGTTATGAGGACAATGATCCACTAGGGGCTGTTCTTTCCCTGTAAAGACCCATAAAGGTGAAGGGAATCAGCAGCACAAGCTCTTATACAATACACTGAGTGGACAAAAGTCTGTGGACACGTTGGATTCAGCTGTTTCTTTTCTAACAGGGGTCTGGGATTTAAAACAGGAAGGACTAATGTCAGAATATAGTTTATATTGGGATAAATACCACTGCATTGGTTAGTTTGGGTTCAATTATCTTTGTTTCCAAAAATGACTCAGAGATGGTTTGGACTTAAGTATACAAAAAATATGAAAAAAATACATTAAAAATACAAAAAATGTGGAAAAATGCACAAAAAATATATAAAAGTATGCAAAACATGCAAAATTACACTAAACTATATAAAAAATATGGAAAAATACACTAAATATAGAATAAAGTATATAAAAAAACATAAAAAATATACTCAAGTATAAAAAATATACAAAACACATTAAATATATACTAAAGTATACAAAACATATAGAAAAACACAGTAAAATATAATAAATACAAAATTTGCAAAAATGCATTAAAAATATACTAAAGTATAAAAAACATGGAAAAGCACTTTTTTTAAGTTTTTATGTCCATGACTCTGATTTTAAATGTTCTTCCTCTAAATTTCTAAAATATTTTTCCTGGTCTGACTGTAAATAATAAGTTCCATCTACTTTGTTCAGATCTGACTGAAAAACAAAAATCTGCCATTAAACTTTAAGGAAATACTTTAGTTTTTATGTCAGATCCTCCTGAACAGGACATCAACAGCTGCAGACATGATGTGTCCCAATATTTATGTCCATGTAGTTTATAAACATCAATATTTCCTTAAAGTTATTAATTTAAGTTGTCATTATTGTCTTTTTTTTTTTTTTCCAGACCTGTTAGAAAAGAAACCCCTGAATTCAACGTGTCCACATACTTTTGTCCACATAAGATTGATAAATCACTCCCTGATAAATATTCAAGTGCTCTGTTGTTTACAGAGTAAATCTCCTCAGTGATGGAACTCCACTCAGAGTGAACATTAAACGTCTGTAGTCGATCCTCTGGGGAAACCCGGCGCCGTGACTGTGTCAATGTGTGAATATGAGCAAAACAAGGCCAGGGAGTCGACCGCGGGCCGTCCTCGCCGCTCACATTTGACTCCGCGGGCCTCGGTTCGGTGTCGGAGCTAAAATAAAGGCGTCACGTGTCGACCTGTTTATATTGTCTGGTCTGTTGTCGGAGACGGCGACAACAGGCCTCCGTCTCATCTTACACCTTCATCTGGATCCAAACAAACTGCAGCCAAGTGTGAAATCGAACACATACCTGATCCCCGTTTAGTGAAACCACAACCAGACCCCCCTTCCCATAATGCACTGGGTTTAACCCCTCTTAACCCTAAAGGAATACCATTATAACAGACCGTCTAGATTTATTTATGTAGTTTTTGCAATAAAAGTAATAGAAAATGTCTTTTTTGCCAATTCTTTAATCAGGAGGAACTTAACTTTCAATATCTGTCCATTAATTCTCAGTATGAAATGGAATAAATGTTTATTATTATATGGAATAAATGTTTAAAACAGTGTATTTACAGCAAAAAATGTCAGAAACAGACTGGATATTTTGTGAAAATCAACTGTAAATCTGCATAAAAAAACTTTATGACATTAGAGACATAAACTTTCAGCTATTTTACATGTGAGATCATTCTGTGTCCATGTTCCAGACTCTTATTTTTAGTCATTTCGATCCTGTGTCAAAGTCTCTGTTCACTTTCTGTCTAGTTATAGACAGAGCTATGAACTACACCAGGGGTCACTAACCCTGGTCCTAGAGAGCCACCGTCCTGCATGTTTTAGATGTTTCCTTGACGGTCGTTATCAGGCTTCTGCAGAGCTGGATGGAAGGCTGATCATTTGAATCAGGTGTTGGAAGAGGGATGCATCTACAACATGCAGGATAGACCAGGACAACCAGGGTTAGTGACCCCTGAACTGTACAAACCAGGAATATACAGATCAAAATACTGAAAAAAGGGCAAAAACACAGCAAAACACACCAGGAGAACAAAACAGCACTATCACTATTATATACAATTATTTACAAGGATTCACTGCTAAATTTTGCTAAAAGTAATAAAAATCTTCCATCTCTCTCTCACCGACTGCACGCTGCTGCTTTAAGCTCCACCCACTTCCACCCCTCCCCCTCAGCCAATGCAGGCCTTTACCCTCATACAACAATTATTTGTAGTTATTTTTAGCCTGTGTGTCACTTTCTGTTTAGTTGTAGACAGAGCCCAAATAAACTACACAACCTGGAAAAATACAGATTAAAATACTGAAAAGGCAAAAAAAACCACAATGAAACTTGACAAAAACAGATGAAAACACACTAGAAGAACACTCCAAAACAACACCATCAATTATTTACAAGAGTCTACCGCTAAAACACCACTAAAACACTGCTAAAAGTAATAAAAACCTTCCATGTCTCTCTCACCGACTGCACTCTGCTACTGTAAGCCCCGCCCACTTCCACCCCTCCCCCTCAGCTCTCCCAATAAAAGGCTTATTTTCTGCTTCTGAACTCAGATTTGTCTAATTCCTTTATCGCTGACCTGTGCTTCCTGCCTCCCACACTCTAAATGCATCATGGTCTTTTTCCGTCTCTCGTTCACGTCCGAGGCGCCGCTCTGACTCGTGGACGAGCGGCGGGAACGTCCTGGACGTCTGACAGATTTATATCGATTCCTCCAGAGCCTCTGAACGTTGGTCAAACTGACACCGAAGCGTGTTTCTATTCCAGCACACGCTCCGGCAGCCGACGGCCTCCGACTGTGACCCAACGTTTAAGACAGGGGAGTTAACATGAGCTCCAGCACAGGTTTAACCCAGGTTTAACCCAGGTTTAACACCAGTTTAGCACAGATTTAACTCAAATTTAACCTAGATTCAACACAGATTGAACCCAGGTTTAACCCGGGTTGAACAGACGTTTCATCCTTTTCCTTCTCAGCCTGTTCCTTCCTCTTTTGTCCTTCAGCTGTAGATCCTGGACTCCGTTCAGACCCTCATGGTGCGTTTCACTTCCCTTTAATCGCTGACAAACAGAGTTCACTCAGGTGTAAACCAGGAGCATCAGATGGAAAACAGGAACGAACCAGAGAAGAACCATGTTGAATGATATAAAGCAGTGGTTCAGACAAAGCTCAGCATTTAACTGTATTAAAATGTTCATGTAATCAGCATTAATCCATAAATATGACGATAATGGACCAACTCTTAGTGTTTATAAAACAGTCATAAATGGAAACACTTTAATCTGCACAGTCTTTCATGTATTTTCTCAAAATTTGGTTAAAATGTGGAATACATTAGGATGGAAACTTGGCTATTGATGATCATCGTATATGTAATAATTAGCATAAAAGTAGAACTAGAACACTAGCCGTTGGAAGCGGTGGTTCAGGTTTTATCCCTGAACGCCCCAGTCCTAAAGCAGACAGCGATGATGTCATGACCTGAGGCGTCCACAGGTCACGACCTTTCATTTGCACTGGATTTGAAGTCAATCAGACAAATAGTTCCAGAGATATGAACAAGAGTGATTAGTGATTTTAAACTTTTGAGCGCCCCCTTGTGGCCAATCTACAAATGGAAAATCATCCAAAATCCCATCAGTTCTTCCTCTCCATGATATTCATTGATATGGAAAATATGGAATTTCTGAACCCAATATTTTTCAAGTTATTGCGTTAACACGAAGGATATCTGGAGCTGGTGGGGTACTCTACTCTACTCTACTCTACTCTACTCTACTCTACTCTACTCTACTCTACTCTACTCTACTCTACTCTACTCTA
>JAPTYQ010000009.1:30011390-30021546 GCA_029814465.1 Ostorhinchus cyanosoma
AGACCACATTGGATCTCAGATTGGGGACTAACTGGAACTGGTGATGTCACTGTCTTGTAATGTGTGTGGAAATGACCAAAAATAGTCACTTGCCCGTTAAAGGGTTAAGTTTTTCATAGCTCACTGGAGCCTCTAAGCTATGATCCCAGACAAATACTGGACTTAATAAAGCGTCCCGGTCCTGGTCCTGGTCCCGGTCCTGCCCTACAACACAAAGAAGCCCCACAGACACAGAGCGTCTTTGTTCAGACCCAGCCCAGGTGTTACAACCTCAGGATTTTCCACACAAATGTGTTTTCCACACTTTTTTCCTTTGGAGCCATAAAGCCATGTGTTTCAGCTCCCATAAAAATCAGGGAGCGACTCCTGGTTTGTGTAAAAAGAGCAGCAGCGGCTTAAAAACACCCGTCCAACGCTGAGCTTTCCACTCAGTGTGAGACGTAAAGCGACAGCTGAGACTCAATCTGCCAGTTAAGCAAATCTAACGCAGTCTGAAAGCAAACGACATGTCAGATTAAATCAGATCTGAGCGGAGGCTTTGTCATGTACGACCTAGAGAACGACGGCGACGCGGCAAATATACCTCGGTCTGACTCAGCACATCCTTCAGCCTCAACGTGGACACGGACGGAAGCGAAATGTGTACGAGGCTTTAATAAACTGGACGACATCAGAGTCTAAAAGCACAGACGCTGGAGTTCATCATGTCATCATTACAACTTCAGAGGTTAAGTGACTCTAGACATTAAGTCATGTGACTCTAATCTTCTGTCCGGTTTTAAAGGGTCTGGATGTAATATTTATACGTCAAATAATAAAAAAAATGACCCTCAGTGTTTAGAATGAAGAGCTGTGAAGTTCTGCCAAAGATGGATCGTACAGATATGAAGGGAATTTATTTCCATTGACGGGTTGGAGGATGTATGTGACCACTAGAGGGAGTAGAGAGTCACTGCAGCCTTGAGTCTGCCCACCTCCATGCACTGAAAACTAATGACAAGAATTAGAAAGTGACGAGACCAAACAACGCAAACATGATAAAAACTTTGATATGAAGGAAAGAACTGATAAAACTAGAAAAGCACTTGGACCTTCGCCAAGGCACATCGTTCTCCTCTGCCGACGAAGGCCAAGTTGAAGATGAGAACCATCAAGAAACAACTGTCAAAGAAAAGACGAGATAAAACTAGAGTCACTGTTTCCTCCGCTGGACTGAGCTGAACATGTACAGATCAGGTTTAGAAGTGAGTTATCGGCTTTGTGTCAACGTCTTTACAGTTGAATCTGCACGCCAGCGCTCCACGCCTCCACTTCCTCCTCCGACAGAAGAATCGAACAGACACAAAACGCCAGAAACGAACCGGAGCTTCTGTTCTGGAGCGTCTGGGAGGCTTTGACAGGAAGGCGGACAGAATGGGAATCTCCCTCTGGAGCTCCGATCGCTCCCTTAAAAGGGCCTAAAGAAATCCCGCCACAGCCGCGCTTATCGAGCCTTGCCCCGGGTTGACCTTTGACCTGCGTGTGTGTCGCTGCTGATCTGTCCCACAGGATGCTGACACACATGAAAAATAGAAAATGAGGAAAAAAAGCACAGCACTGGGTTTGTGGCAGCACAGATCTGAGCTGAAACACGGGTGTCGAACATACGGTGTGTGGACCAGAACCGGGACGCCACGGGTCCAAAAGCGCCCTGGGAGGAAGTTACAGGGGCCTTACAGAGCACTCAAAGCCATTAAAGAGAGTTTGTGTAAATTTAGGCTTTAAACTGCATTAAAGAGCATTACATTCAACATCCAGAGGCATTAAAAAATGAAATACACTGGAGGGAAAAGGATTTCTTTGGATTCTGTGAACATTTAGGACCAGGGTTGGTGAGTCCTGCTCCAAAACTCAGAAAAGTCTGGAGTTGATATGATTTCCATTTTATGATGCTGGTATGTTACTGGTCTGATCCACCTCAGATCAAACTGGGCTGAATGTGGAACCAGAACTAAACTGGTGTTAACACCCCTGGACTGAAAGGACGAAGCCCACCCTGACCTACACACACACACACACATACGCACACGCACACACACCCTGCATGTGTGCAACCCAAGCAGTAGAAGAGCTCACGTTCCATTACTGGGATTTTCCTTTTTTTTCGGGGGGGGGGGGTTTGGCTTCAGCTCCAGCTCTACAAAGGGCACCGTTTGGCTGAACTGCAATTAGAGGAAATGTCCTAAAATGTCATGCGAGTGTCGGTGGACGCTGGGGCCAAACCCACAGCCTCCTCCACCAACGGCCTACTTTCCATGAGCGTTTCACCTGGCGCTGGCGTCTGGATATAGCTGACCTCAAAATGAATCCAGCGCTTTGGGTTTGTCGTAGTAGTGGCTGGAGCCGGTTCCAAAACAGGAACAGCGAACTGCAGCGGCGGGACAAGAAAAATATACTGCACGGGTTGGACTGATTTTACTGGCAGATGCAGAACAGACATCAGACTGAAAATAGATCCAATGAACCAGGAGGAGAGGACGCACCGAGAAGAAGGTCCAAGGCCTGAGCTGAGGCTGGGCGTGGCTTTCTGTGAGTCCTGCTGCTGTGTTTGAGCTGCAGAAACCGCTGAACCCTTTAAGGACCATTATTACCACTATACCATTAAGCATAAACACAAACACACTGTTGTCTTCTGATCCGATGACCATTTCAAGATCCCGTGGTTTTAAAACAGAGGTACAAGAATTCCTTTATCCCTTATTCTATCAACACACTGAATGCACACATCAGAGGATAGCCCCGCCCATTTAGCCCCGCCCCCATCCCACTACCTCTTTTTAAAAATCTATCTTATTTATTGTAACTGCACCTTGATTTGAAATGACTTAGTTTTCAGTTTTTAGTGTATATTTATTACAACTGACCTGTTTATTCTGTTTTCTGTGCACGTCTGTCTGTACGTCTGTATTATTGTGCTTTTGTTGTGTAGTTTGTGTGTGTTTTCCTGCTGCAAACAAATTGCCCGTTTGGGACAAAGAATAAAAACTGATTCTGATTCTAATTCGCCAAGATTTGGTTTTGGTGGGTTTTTTTGGAGTAAAAGCGTCTGAAAATGTCTTTTTTGCCAATTCTTTTGCATTTTTTTTCTGGATGAACTTCACATTCAATATCTGTCCATTAATTACCATTATTACATGTAATAAATGCTTAGAACTGTTTATTATAGCAACAAATAAAAAAATTTATTTTTCATTAAATGTATTATGATAAACAAATGTAAATGTTCAGAACGACACTTTATGAGATTTCAGAAATAAACTGTTTCCATGTGCTCAAACATTTCAGTTTGTGTAGATCCTTCTGTTTCCAGGTTCTTCTTTTTAGACGTTCACGCAGCAGGTGTTGGTGCACAATTCGGATTTTTTGGTGAAATGTGTTTATTTTTTTGTGTGCTCGTTCATATTGACCCTGAAGTGACCTGATATACACAAAAAAGGTCCTGATGTACCACATGACTACACAGACACACTGCGTTTACAGAAGTAACACTCCTGACGCAGAATAGTGACGTTTGTCACATTTCAATGGCGTAAAGATCGGATAAATGCGATATTCATTTACATATGAATATGCATACATTTATAAAATATATACAGATGAAATGCAACTCTCAATGAACCACACAAACTGCAAAAATACAGATAAAAACTGTGAAATAAAGGAGAAAAAAAGATAAACTTGACAAAAACACAGTAAAACACACTAGTAAAACGCTCCAAAACGGCATTATTACTATTATATACACAATTATTTACGGGAATTCACCTTTAAAATCTCAGCTAAAACGCTGCCGAAAGTAATAAAATCTTCCCCCTCTCTCTCACCGACTGCACTCTGCTGCTCTAAGCCCCGCCCACTCAGTCAATGCAGAACTCTACCCAATCTACCTCAATGTGTCAAACGTATGTAATTTCTCAACAGCTCAATCGGTTCAGGAGTTACGGTAACGTGAACGAGGCGCCGCAGACACAACGGTCTTAAAAGGGTTGAAATAGTTGGAATGAGTCACAAACGCACGTGTTCAGCTGCTTCTCGGCTTCAATCATTCACAAACGCATCTGACAAATGACTTCCCACACCATGCACGTACTAGAATCCACTACAGTCATTCACACAGATAAAGATAGCATCTGCACGGGGGGGAAAGATTCATATCTGATGACTTTTACCGCCAAAATAAAAGCATAATCATAGTTTGTATTCCTGTCACACACCACACTTTCTTTCATCCATTTCGAAGCCAGACTTTACTTAATAATTCACTAATGTTTGATTTTTCAGCCCTGAAGAAAGTGGAATTTTAATGACCCAAAGCAGACAATCAAGCATTCCAAAAATAATGCTTTAATTGGTCGACTGCAAATGGTCTGGGCTATATTTGGTGGGTATGTTGGGCGCCGGGGGGGTAACCGGACAGGGCCTTACAGGACTCACTCTGGGGCAAACTGTGGATGCCAGCCGTGGCTTCGCACCCTCAGAAGTCCACCTGACATGATCGAGGCAGACCCCCCCCCCCCCAACATCGGCATCAGCTGCTCACACAAATTGCATTAGAGGACAGTGGGAAGACGGCCAGGCCTTTACCGTCCAACACCAATGAGACAGCAGTCCGTCAGTTCAGCAGCAGAACCAAGAGCATCTGCAGCATCATAGTAACATCACATTTATTTAGTCATTTATTTATTTTGGGAAGAAGGTGTAAATCAATATACAGCCTGTCTGTCACTGTAGACAAGAAGTTTAAACCTGCACACATTCAGGAGTGGAACTAAGTTTAAAGACACCCTTAAAATGTCACAAAATCTCAAATATCATGAAATATTTGCAGCAGTTTGTTTCTTTTTCAAAGGCTGTGGCTGCATCAGTCAGACAAAACCAAGGTTCTCAGGTTTTGTTTTTTTTCTCTAAATTTATTGATTAGAAGAAAAACATAACCGAACTAAATTCCTGACAGTTTCTACATGTCATGTCCTGGATGCGTTTCAAAAGGCATCGTCTCACTGAAACATCCAGACCTGGATGGAACAGAGCACGTGCAGAACGGAGCATGTGGCTTCTGAGAATGGAACAACAACAACACTGAGCAGAGATTCATGACTTCAGACTGAGTCTTAATGCAAAACACCACAAATGCATGGGGTGTCCAAAAACGGTTTTCCACCAAGATATAACTCATTTAATTTAATAAATATATAAATAAATAAATAAAAAGTGGTTCCAGGCACAACAAACCCCGCCCCTCGCAAATGTTTGACCTGATTTGCCCTATCTCTTATCTTTGCAAAAACACATTTTTGGTGACCTTGACCTTTGACCTTTGACCTACATTCAGCAGAATTTAATGGGATCTATTCTGGACCACCTCGCACCTTTACTGAAACTGTCATGAAATTGGTCCAGCAGTTTTTCTGTAAAGCTGCTGAAAAACAAACAAACAGACAAACAAACCAAAAAAAAACAAAAAACCCCGGCCTCCCCTTTGGGGGCGGAGCAATAATAAAGACATGTTGAATTTTAAGTTTTTCTATGAATGTCGTATAAAGGCTTAAGAGCATTAACAGATATAAAAGAACACCAACGTTACACCGACCATAAACTCAGCTGCTTTTCCTTTCAGCCAGCGCCCAGAAAAGCAAAACCAAACACTGCACCGACAAGACATCACTGATCCAAAGGCAAATGCTTGGTTTGCATTTCATCAGGTTGGAGAAAACCATGGGACGCTTTGGAACGTCCAGCCCAGAGTTTACACAGAAGGACGGATCAACATGGAGCTGCAGGATGAGGCGAATGCAGGTGGATTTAACCAAAAAAAACTGGTGACTCATGTTATAAGAATCACCTCCATGTTTGTTCATGTAGGAAGTGACGGGACGCAGACATTAACCCTCCGGTGTCCGGCCCAGACCACCCTTTACCCAGCAACAGCAGCTGATCTGCCCTGGACTGAAGGGAGGTCAAAGGGTTCACACACAGTGGGTTTGAGTCCAAAATACCAAATACTCAATAATGATCATGTTTTAACCCTTTACATGTGACTTTTTTAATGTAAACAAACATTTTTATGCAAAAAGCCTTTTTTTTCAATTTCTGCATAAAAATTTGATTTTTTTTTTATTTTAGATTTGTATTTTATTTTTTATTAAATTTTTTTGATTCTTGCATTTTTCATGTTTTTCATCAACTTGGGCCATAAACAAAAAATACTAAATACTGAATAATGATTATCATATTTTTTAACCCGTCAAATGCAGTGTTTGTAACGTAAACAAACCATATTTATTGAAGGCAAAACCACAAAAAGAGGTTTTTTTCAATATACTATATAAAAATGTTATTTATTCATTTATTTTTGCAGCCTAATAGCAGCAATAGTTAATATGCATTAGCATTTTTGTGCTAGCTCAAATATTAAATGCTAAAATGTGTCGTGCATTATTTACTCACTTGAGTGAAGGATGCTTGTGGAACATTTTTCCACTGGAAGGATCAGAATTTGAAAAATCATGCAAAAATGAACCACTTTTGAATCCTAAACTAAAGTAAACTGTGAAAAATAATATATGTCCTTTCATAAAAGGAAGTAGAAAGTGTGCATAATATGCACACCTGGACACGGGCAGGTTAAAGGACGTTCTTGAGACTGTGTTTGTGGGGAATTCGTATGGGGTTTGGTATGTGTTTCAAGATAAAACCAGGCCAGTATGTCGAGGATATGGACCCGGGTATTTGGGACAGTGAGGTTACGTTCTGCAAGGACAAAGATAAGAGTCTGCAACACAAATACGAGCCAGACTGGGTCCTTTAAGAGCGTCCGCCTGCAGCACCAGTACGTTTGCAGCCCCTTCACATAATGGGTTTAGATGCTCCAGTAAAATAATCCTGTGTGTCATGTTTTGGTCTGATTGTGCACAAACGGAAGCGCTGCGATTGGCTGTGTCATCAGCGTGCCTTAAAAAGGAGAGCAGGATCTGTGAGGCCGGAGCAGAGGAACGTCCTGAACATAAACACCTGCCAGCGCCCCAGTCCTGCTTCCCATAACCCCCCGGTCCAGACGCAGCGGCGCACGCAGACCCAGGCCGCTCACGGAAAATACCAGTGCGGCGGCATCTGATGGTCTGAGAGAAAAGAACCCGAGCTCGTCCCAAAACGCCGCGTTTACCGACGTTTCTGAATAAAAAGGGTGGATCCACGAAGCAGGCACCGAGGATGATGGTGTGATGTTTAATGTCAGTGTGTGACAGGTTTAAAGGTGCACAGCGTCCGTCCAAACGTCCACGTTAATAATCCTGAATAAAAGATACACGAACAAAAGTATGTGGACACGTCGGATCCAGGGGTTTCTTTTCTAAAAACAACAATAACTAATGTCAGAACAGAGTTTAAACTGGATAAATATCAGTGCGTTGGTGAGTTTGGTTTAAAATGCTGTTGGTTTTTTGTTGTTTATTTTAATCCATGACTCTGATTTTAAATGTTCTTCTTCTAAATGTATAAAACATTTTTCCGGCTCTAACTGTAAATGATCATTTCCATCTACTTTCTTCACATCTCACTGATGAAGAAAAATCTACCATTAAACTTTAAGGAAATATTGATGTTTTTACCTTAAATCCTCATGAACAGGAACATCTGACAACTGGACACATGATGTGTCCCAATATTTATGGCCATATACTTTAGAAACATCAATATTTCCTTAAAGTTGTGGTTATTGTTTTGTATCCCAGACCCCAAAGAAACACCTGAATGTCCACATACTTTTGTCCATATCTATTGTACCTGAAGATGAGAAAACATGCTGATATAGAGAAAAAGAAAAAACTGTGATTCAGCAGCAGCCGAAGGATTCTCACAAGAAAAAGAAAAAGAAAAAGAAAAAGAGGAAGAAAAAGAAAAAGAAAAAGAAAAAGAAAAAGAAAAAGAAAAAGAAAAAGAGGAAAAAAAGAAAAACCCAAAAACAGGCCAGTATTTATAGAAGAGCTCTGCTGGAATGGACCAGATCAAAGACCAAAAGTGACAGATGACACGTGAACGCATCACCTGGAGGACGCTGGGTCCCATATGAGGTCATGACCCCGCCCCCAAATGGGAGGGAAGGGGGTTGGTTGGTTTGTTTGTTTGTTTGTTTACACTTTAGCAGCAAAACTGTTGGTTGAATTCAGACCAGATTTGGTTTATAGATCATCAGTGACCAGAATAGATCTGATTACATTTACGTTTCTGTGTGTTTTGGATGTGAAGCTGATGTTGATTTGGACTAAACTTCTCCCACTGTTTCATTCTGACGCGTCACATGAAGATTTCCAAAAAAAGGCATAAGACGAGAAGCAGCAGGAGAATGAAGCGGAGGCACGTTGAGCGCAGAGCGACTCCTGAGCTGGACTCGGGCTCAGCGGCACCTGTTAATGGAAGGGGGGATAACAATCGGCCCAGCGCCGGCGCTTAGACCGACCCCGCAGAGGTCAGAGGTCGGCGCAGCGGGCCGAGCGCTCCGCTCACATATCAAAGTCCAGCGCTGCAGTAAATCCTGTGGACTCTCAGAGGAGAGTGACAGCAAACATGTGCAGGCGTCCATGAAACTGTCAGCGGCGGGAAGACCAAGACACACGGAACGGTTCAGAACGGTTCAGAACGGTCCAGAACGGTTCAGAACGGTTCAGAACGGTTCGAAACGGTTCAGAACGGTCCGGAATGGTTCAGAACGGTTCAGAACGGTTCAGAACGGTCCGGAACGGTTCGGAACGGTTCGGAACGGTTCAGAACGGTCCGGAACGGTTCGGAACGGTTCGGAACGGTTCGGAACGCAAAGCCATACACAAGTGGACAAAAGAATGTGGACACGTCGGATCCAGGTGTTTCTGTTCTAACAGGGTCTGGGATAAAAACAATAAGGACTAATGATAGATAATAGAGTTGATATTATGGGATAGAAATCAAAGTGATTATTAATATGAATGTTTTTGACTCAAATCTTCATGACCAGGACATTTTACATGTGTCCCAATACTTTTGTCCATATAGTTTATATATAGATAAATAAAAAAACAAAACCAACTGCATTTTGAGTCGATTTATTTACAGGGATTTAGAGTTTTGTATCTGGATAAATATTTCTATTAGTTCGTTTGGTTTCAGCTGTTTTCTTTACTTCAGTTTAAGGAAACATTGATGTTTCTAAACCATACGGACAAAAGTATGTGGACACATGTCTACAGCTGGAAATGTTTCTGAGGATTTAACAGAAAAACATTATTTCCTTTAAGTTTAATGGGAGATTTTTCTTCTTCAGTGAGATGTGATGAAAGTAGACGGTTAGCAAAAAAGAAACTAAAGAAAGAGAGTAAAATGAACAGATTAAACCACAGAATTTATAAAAAAAAAGAACACAGGCTTTGAAAAGAAGAAAAGTAGAAGGTTTTTATTTAAAGTCAAAGCAGGAAAAACATTTAAACATTCAGAGGAAGAACATTGAAAGAAACAAAAAAAAACAATTATTTAAATCAATAAAAATTAAAAAGTCCAAACCATCTCTCACATATAACAGTTTAACCCAAACTACTGCTATTTACAGACATCTATCCCATAATATGAGCTCTACTCTGACATCAGCCCTTATGGTTTTTATCCCAGACCCTGTTCGAGAACAAACCCTGGATCCAGCGTGTCCACATACTTCTGTCCACTTGTGGATGACCATGAGGTGAACGTACACAAACAGTCACATGGTTCCACCTGTGTCCCATAAGCCCCTCCCCCTCAGCCCCACTCCGACCCCTCTCCCGCGGCATCCCTCTCACCTTTGTACTTCTCTCGGACGTTCTCGTAGGCCTGGATGAAGTCCTGCTCCTCGGCGTTTGGAGGCAGGTAGGCGGGCTCGTACATGGCCATGCCGGCGTCTCCTCCTCCTCCTCCTCCTCCTCTTCCACGTCCTCCTCTTCCTCTGGTTTCTGGCGTCTGGATGGACGAGGCTCCCTGTGCGGTCCTCCTCCGTCTGCGCTCTCAGCTGTGTGTGAACCCTCCACGGATCCAAACTTCATTCCACAGCAGCGCCACGCCCCCCCTCCGCCATCCCCAAACCCCCCCCACCCACAGCCCGGCTCACAAATACTAATAC
>JAPTYQ010000009.1:30136928-30152526 GCA_029814465.1 Ostorhinchus cyanosoma
GTGTGCATGCATGTTGAGCGGTGGGGGGTCCGTAATGCGTCCTGAGGGAGGGGGCTCCGAACGCTGGCGCTGACCCTCTCAACACTTTGGCTGCAGTAAAGACAGCTCCGATAGTCGCCTTTCAGCTCATAACTCTTTCAGCCACAGAGCGCGGCTGTGATATGAAATGACAGAATATGCTTTGGCTCGGGAACGGATGTTAAAACCGAGCCGTTATGAAATGTGACTGAGAGAGCACGGCCGCACCGCATTCACACAGATCTGCCTCCATAAAGCAGCGCTCTGTGGAAGCGTCGCCACAAATCTTCCCTGCAGAGCGGCGGCTGTCGCTGGTGCGAGGCCTGTTCTGAGCGGCTGATAAGAGCCCGACACAACAGCGGAGGATCTGCCAAAGCTTCTGGAGCACCAGCCCCTCTGTCCGCTGCCCAAAGACCCAGGGATGGAACAGACGGATACTGGACAACACTACAGTACTAGTACTGAGTCAGACGTAGCGCTGAGGCTCCCACGTCCAGGGCCTCTTTGGAATCCAGCTCGAGTGGAGCTGTAAATGGGCTTCCGGTTACGTTATGTTTCGGAAAGTATAGTTCCCATTGTTTTTGGCTCGGAAAAGGGTGTTATTTTCTCTGCAGCCGAGGGAAACCCCCTCAAACAGAACGCCTTAAATCTAAAATTCATCATGTGAGGCACGGCTCCTCAATAAGTCAAAGCAAATACTAGGTTACAGAAGGCATTGTGTACACGCAAACGAGGGTGATGAAGCTTTAAACAAATGATTATGGGCTTTTATTTGCTGCTGATATAGTGTAGATCATTTACTGGTTTCTTTCTGACGTCGTACAAGTTTCCTGACTGATGAATGTTTATTTCTTTGCATGTATTTTTGGTTTGTGTTTAGTGATTTTCGTTTTAAACTGCATACGTGAAAAAGCTTTTACTTTGTTTTATTTTGTACCTCTTCATTATCAGGCGTTCCATAGATTCCCTCACAGGCAAATGTGGCCCAAATCGGATTTTTTTGGTTTTTTTGTCCATATGTGACCTGTATCCGATCTGTTAAAGACAGTCTGAACAGTGCGAATCAGATTTTCTCAAATGCGACCCAGGCTACTTTCACATGTGATCCTAAATCTGATAGGTGTCACATGACCTGAACGGCCAGGTCGCATTTATCCGACCCTCCATCACTCTCATAACACATCATGTATATGTACGATCACTGCGTAATTATGTAAATATCTTTAAATTTTACACTTAAATTTTCAGACTTTTAAGAATGTTTATTTCCACCTTCCTTTCTTTTGCACTGGTGTGTTTTGAACGTGGCGGCCCAGATTCAGAACTTCAGGCGTCCCAGTTCTGGTCCGCGGGCCTCATGTTGGACAGCCCTGCTCTAACGTGACCTCCCCAGCTGACAGAAATAAAACTGAATCTAAAGTTACTGCCACTCAGAGATACAGACAGTCATCGGCTACGGCTGACGTAAAAACAAACAAAAAAATGGTATCGGCCCCAAAAAAATCCATATCGGTCGATCACTCGTTTAAATAGTGAAAACTGAACTCACTGGTTGAGACACAACTGTGATGATTATTACATTAAAACTAACTGGAATTATGAGACTTTCCAGTTTTTGCATCACTGCGTTCGCTGCTGCTCCTCCTCCTGCTCCTCTTGCTCCTCCTGCTCCTCCTCCTCCTTCTCCTCCTCCTCCTGCTCCTCCTGCTCCTCCTCCTGCTCCTCCTCCTGCTCCTCCTCCATCGCTGTCACATGCCTGTGGATCCTCCAGAACCCCTTCAGGAAAACTAAAACTGAGGTTCGAGCCAGCGAGTGGCTGAGTGTGTAAGCCTTGTGCTTGTCTAGCTCTTGTTTTGCTTTACCCAGACCGTCCACAGAAAATTCTTGAATGAGATAAGATCACACAGACAAACTCTGGTGTAATAATAAGCAGCTGCTGCCTAAGTGATTTCAGAGGCCGTGTTTAAAACGCTCATGATAACACAGACGTAATGCCACGTTCCAGGCCTTTTTGAAACCAGGAGCACACGGCAGCTCCGACCGCGTCCACGGAAACCCCCCCCCCCCCCCCGGCCCACCGTAAAGGCCACGCATGCCAGCTGTTAGTGCCAACCTGCAAATAATACTCAATAATCCAATGACAAATAGCTTCCAGCCCAATAAAACATCTCTTTTCGGAGGTTCGACCCGTTCCGTTTAGTGAAAACGACATGCAGAGCTGAGCTGAGAATAAGGATCAAATAGGAAACTGGATTAGAAATCCATGACTGAAGCAGCGATCACATCAAAGTGGGTCTAGCTCTGAGATCTGATGCTATGTGACAATACAAGATGTTGTTCTGTGAGCAGGGATTGGACTTTGGAGATGCTCCTCTGAATCTCCAGAACATTTTGAGTTCAGAGTGTGTTTTGTTTCCTAAAAAATCTACTTCTATTATTGTTAACTGGAGCACGAAACTCTGACTACGAATAAAAAAAACAGAAAAGGAGTGAAACTTTACTACATTTGATTCATTAACCCTTTAAATGCCAAAGTTGCAATATTGTGACATTCAACAGAACTGAATGAAACAGACCATAACTCCAGATAAAGTTACTAAATCTAGTTCCCACCTCCCACCAATAGGTGGCGGACATGTGCCCCTTCAATCCAAACATGTTTCTGTTCAAAGTGAAGAAGAAAATCCAGTTTAAAGGCTGAGCTGGTTTAGTGAGGAAGCAAAGTTGATTTAGTTTTAGTTTGGACAGATAAGAACAGATTTGCATAAAAGATACTAAAACTTACTGCATTTTACTTTGTACTAATGTTTAAGTTCATTTATTTTGTTTATTTTAAGGATAATATGACAAAAGAACCAAAAACACAAAGTAAACGTCCATGTAAATATGTTCACAGTTCATCATGTGACGTCACAATATGCAAATTAGATCAATACAATACCTCCCATCATACCTAGTATTCATCTAATTAAAGTATAGAATAGAACAGAAAAGTAAAGAAAAGAAAAAAATAGAACAGAAGAGAACTGAATAGAACAGAAAATAGTAGAACAGAACAGAATAGAATAGAATAGAATAGAATAGAATAGAATAGAATAGCTTACATTGCAGACCAGCCACTGCAAAAAGGCCTGTATAAAAACAAAATAAAACTCAAAATTGAACATGAATATTTCATTGCCCCCCCCCCCACCTTAAAGCCCACATACACCAGCTGTTAGTGCCAACCTGCAAATACTACTCAATAATCCAATGACAAATAGCTTCCAGCCCAATAAAACATCTCTTTTTGGAGGTTCGACCCGTTCTTTTTAGTGAAAACGACATGCAGAGCTGAGCTGAGAATAAGGGTCAAATAGGAAACTGGATTAGAAATCCATGACTGAAGCAGCGATCACATCAAAGTGGGTCTAGCTCTGAGATCTGATGCTATGTGACAATACAAGATGTTGTTCTGTGAGCAGTTTGTATGGAGACGGATTCAGATTAACTTGCCACACATCAGGATCGGTTATAGTCAAAATTCACCCGGCATGGGGATACAGCGGTTAGCAGAGCGGGGTTACAGCAAAAAACAAAAAGAGGCTTTTTACCAGAGAACAAGATGTCTTTCTCTTCCAATTTTCTGTGAGTTATGAAAATAGGGTGAAATGACTGCAGGGCCTTTCAGATCTGCCTCTAATGTGGGAGATCTGATGAACATGTCCCGTATGTGTGGGTGTATATGAGTACGCAGAGTGAGCGTTTCATTTGGGGAGATCCAATTGATACCATCAGTTTAACCAACAGACTTCAAACGTGCAGTAGCCAAAAAGTTTCTGCAAATGGTCTCTGATCATATCTGAGTGAAGAGCATCCTGTCAGGGCTGAAGGAACCGGACCTTATTGGCTGAAATGGAACTGGAGTTCAGTAAAGTTAGTGCAGCCGAATTATTTCTTCCCACCATGTAAAAAAAAATATATAGAAAAAGTGTTTGTTTTTTCTTTTCCTCGTACAGAATCACATGATTTCTAGTTTTCCTCTGGATGAAGAACTCATCAGGTGAACATATAAACGATGTGCATGGAGTCAATCATCCACGCTGTGTTAAACCACCAGCAGGAGGCGCTGTAACGTACATTAAACAGGATTAAATAAACAAGACAAGACGCCGTCGAAAAGGTCTGAGGTCCTTTTTCGTGGATGAGACTTTGCGAACTATCGGATCAGACGTGTTTTACACCTAAAAGATGACGCAAATATCAGATCGATCATGTGACTTAAATATTCACTACATCAGAATCTATTCAAAAAGGTGTTTCTATTTTCTCTCTGTGCATTTATTCAGTCTTATACAGTGATTTTTAACACTTTTTGCCAAAGAGAAAATCCTTTTTTTTTCTTCTTTCAAAATTCTGTAAATTTTCTGGTGTTTCCACAGACATTTTCCAGTGTGAAATGTCAAAATATGCATTAAAATCTACATAATAGGTCCATTTCTGAGCACAAAGCATTGTGTTACAGCTAAGAACACCGGACACACAACCTGATCACACAAAACTGCAATGGAAAGACTTTTTTACGCAACTAGAGTCACAGGAATAAAAATTAATTGGATGTTGACGGATGTTACAACAAGAGAAGAAGAAACGTTTTACAAGAAACATGATGCGATAAGTGTGGAAACACCAGGAAACTGAAAAATGTATTAATTTAGTACGAGATAGAGGGATAATATATAATCATAATGAATATATCTGTAAAATCAACACTATATTTATGTTCGTCGCCACGTTTATGGAATGACTTCTCGTGTCACGTTTGCAGATCTACAGGCACAAACGGAGTCGACTGACGCTGATTTTACGTGTTTTTCTTTTTCAGCATCGAACGGAGCCAGTGGATGGATTCACACGGAGGCGCGGGTACGAGTCCTGCGTTCTTCCTGCGGTTGCCTCTCGTTCGTACTATCGGGCCTGAAGGTTGGAGCGCCGTCCTCTGGGTCTTCACTTCTGAACGTCTGTCAGGAGTTTGGCTCTTGGACCCAAACGGGTTCAGGTTCCTCAGTGTTTTCATAGGAAACGCTCGGCCAACACCTCAGGCTCCATGTAAACACACAAAGGTCTCAGTCTCTCTCTCACGGTTAAAATAAGGTTATGAGACCAAAGTGACACATAAGGAGGAGAAGAAAACAGCAGGGATTGCACTTTGGAGATATTCCTCTGAATCCTGAGAACATTTCAGTTTCTGGGTGTGTTTTGTTTCCTAAAAAATCGACTTTTACTACAGTTCACTGGAGCGCGAAACACTGGTCTACGAGTAAAAAACCTCCAGAATAAAAGGAGTGAAACTTTACTACATTTGACTCTTTAACCCAGGGGTGTCAAACATAAGGCCTGTGGACCAAAAGCGGCCCTCCATGTGGTCCAGTCTGGCCCGGATGAGTTTCAGAAGGACAAAAGTTAAGCCCATGCAGGAGCCACATACAACTGTATGTGATATGAAGTAAAACTAGGCTTACACCGTTAGAAACAACGGCTTGGGTTTATCCCTGAACGCCCCCGATCCTACAGCAGACAGTGATGATGTCATGACGTGAGGCGTCCCCAGGTCATGACCTTTCATTTGCACTTAATCTGAAGTCAATCAGACAAATAGTTCCAGAGATATGAATAAAAGAGTGTTTAGTGATTTTAAACTTTTGAGCGCCCCCTTGTGGCCAATCTACAAATGTTAAATCATCCAAAATCCAATCAGTTCTTCCTCTCCTTGATCTTCATTGATATGGAAAATACGGAATTTCTAAACTGAAAATCTTTCACGTTATGGCGTTAACATGAAGGATCAGCGGTCAGACCAAAAATATAATATCCCCGAAACTCTGTTCAGGGAAATAATGAGCAGAATACACTTGTTTCAAAGACTCAATAAATATGTATTTACAGGCCAAACTACAGAAAGCCAGTCCAAATGTGTTTAGGTCAACAGTTCCTGGGTCCTTCAGACTCAACACTGGAGCTGGTTTTCTTATAAATATTGTTTAAATCAGTTGTAATATCTCTGTGGAGTTCAGCTCCAGATGAAAATTCTTGGAACAAGTCAAATAATCTGAACAAGATTAAGTCTCAATAAGTAAATAAATCTAAAAAAATTATCTTTCAAAATAAATATTCCAAATTCCAGTCCGTTTCTGTACATCAGACACATTCCTTTTTCACAGACCAGTGCAATAAGACGACTATTAGACGACCGTTTTCCACTAAATGCTCTAATATGAGTCTAATCTTACACCAGATGCATGACTTCTATGCGTTCCTTACCATTCCACGTGTAAACAGGGTTCATATTCGGAGTTAACGCCTTGTTTTTGATGCTCATAATCCCTGTTTTTTTTCTCCTCACAGTTCAATCAACAGTCCTGCTGGAGCTGAACTGGTGCAGTGACTGGTTCTCTGTTCAAAGTCAAAAACCTCTTTGAGCGCCAACAAATTACACTGTCTGCTGAGAGTCTCGATCCACAAGCCCCTGCAGACACTCAACCAAAGCACTTACTTTCATGCCCTAATGCTAATATATAATCATCTTTGTAGTTCAAATGATATTGGATGTCAGGACTGAAAGTGCTGGCGTTTCCATGTTGGCCTTAACGTGAGGATACACGTCTCTGGACTCCGTTTGTCGGAGTCTTTTCGTGCATCTTGGTTGAATTTCCTCCTGGATTTCATGCCTTCAACATTCCTTGTAACTATAGGATGTTTGATAATGCAGGTGTAAAGGGAGTACAAGGCAGAAATGAGAAGCAGGGCTGGTGGTTGTGGGAGTTAACGGTTAAATCCCCAGTGAGACGGCGCTAACAGGAGGCTTCACTCCTCACATCCACCTGCGTGAACAGATGAGCCGCTCGAACTGTGAAGCATGTGTGTCTCCTTCCCATAATTGACAATAAATCATGTGTTGTGAGAAAAGGGAGCGTAGAGGGAGGCTGGATGGGCGTCCGGGGATGAGGGGGGCGGAGTCAGGGGTGTCAGGGGTTAAAGGTGGGCGTTGAAAACATTCTACAGCGTTGGATTTGGGATGAAACTCCTCAGTTAAAGAGCGACAGAAGATAGAAAAGGAATTCATCTGAGTCCTGCACCACAAGACCAACGCCTTCCAAACAACACAGAATATACTGTGTGTGTGTGTGTGTGTGTGTATATATATATATATATATATATATATATATATATATATACATCTGCTGTAAGGACAAGAGCATTTGTATAAAAGTGCTCCTTTTTTATTGGTTTAACTCCCATTGTCTTATATTTTATTCAACATCATGTGTATATGACCGTTTCTACTGGTTGTAAACCTCATAAGTCCATTTTTGTTTTTCTGGTCATGAAATGATTCTTTTGTTCAGTTTTCACATCAGTCTGATGGTTTTAGAAATATTTAACCAATGAAAAGGGTTGAAAATGGCTTGTGACGACATCTTCTAACTCCATTCATTCATACGTCGTTTCTCCAGTTTCCTGAAAAATGATCATTTTGGACGTAAGAGGTTTGTGTCTGACAGCGATGATGTGGTTCAAACAAACATTTACACATAAAAGGGAAGTGGAATCTGTTTGAGCATCACACAAATTCAGACAGAGCTGACTGCTGCAGTTTGGCATTTTTCTGCATTAACGGCAAGTTGATATAATATTAATGCAAGAAACAGACTGGAATTTTCATCATATATGTTAATGATTGACTGATACAGATTTTTTGGGACCGATACCGATTTTTTAATTTTTTTTTACATGAGCCTTAGCCGATGACTGATACAGGCCGCCGATATTTCCAAGCCAATGTTTAGAGCAGATACAGATTTTTTTCTCTGTCAAACGATAACAATGTCAGAAAATCTTCTTTAATTACAATTAACAGTTAGCCTAATGAATATCACTACACCAAAAAAAAAAATCCTTTTTTCCAGTGTGGACAGCAGTATCTGCAAGAACATGGAGGTGCCGTGAACGTCACCTGGAGGTAAAAGTGCATATCAGCCAAAGCGACGGGCCGATACCGATACAAGAAAAAAAAATGTAAATATTGTCTATCATTAATATTTCTATATATTTCTTGACCACTCGCAGCTCGTGTTGCTAGTGTTTTATGTGTGCGCTTAAAGGAACCCATTGAACAAACCACCGGCGGCGTCTGGACTCACTGGAGCACATGTTGACCTCGGGGCTGCGCATGCCGTAGTATCCGGCCGGACAGTCGTGAAGACACTCCCCGTACTGCCTCATCCTCTCCCTCCGCAGGAACAGGAAGAGTTTGGGCTGGCAGTTTACGCAGCCGTTGTCCCTGGAGCACACCGAGCAGCCTTTACAGATCGGATACGCTCCATAACTCGCTGTAGGACGCAAAAACACAAAACACACATGATTAGAAAGACGGCAGTAAAGGAAGGATGACTGTGTCTGAAGACGATCCGGTTTCTGCTGTTTTAGCTTTTTTCACACAACAGACTCTTATTAACCCTTTAAGGACTGTTTCTATAACAGGCCTAGACTGAAAAAATCTGAATGTGTCTTTTTTGCCAATTCTTTTTTCAGGAAGAACTTTAAATATCTGGCCATTAATTATCATTATTACATGTAATAAATGCTTAAAACAGTGTATTATTTTTATCATATTTATTATGAAAAGCAGAAGTTAAAGTCAAACTGACACACTTTAATATTCCACGAACTCTCCGGCAGCACAGACACACAAGAGCAGAGCCACAGAATCTTCCAACAGCTAAAAAGTTCATTCATTAGTTTCTTATCGGCCGACGTTGATTCACAGATGATACGTCGTCATCGGACGGACTCGACGTACAGCTGTGCTCATAAGTTTACATACTCCAGCAGAAGCGGTGATTTTTTTTTGTCCATTTTTTAGAGAATATGAATAATAATATAAAAAAGTTTCTTTCACTCATGGTTCGTGGTTTAGTGAATCCATTTATTATCAAACTAATGTGTTTGTTCTTCTTAAATCCTACTGACAACAAAAACCTTTATATATTCATGTTCTGTTAAAGAATAAGTTCAACAGATTCACAGACTGAAAATATCACTGATACAAGAACAAATATTATTAAAGTTAACAGTGCATTTACATTTATGAGTCTGAACAAATATTATTATAGTTGATAGAACATTTACATATATGAGTAGAACAATATTATTATGAAAGTTAACAGTGCATTTAGATATTTGAGTCCTTTTTAGGTTTCATTTCTTATTGCTTATATCTTTTTTCTACAAGTGAGACTGATATTTTGTAACCAGTTCCATAAAATAGAGTTCTTCAGCCAAAAAAATTCACCTATTTGAGGAACGATAGATGAAACTGTAATTTTTGACACTGATGTTCACTTTGTTTTGATCTGCCGCTGTTTCCGTACATGATGAGCAGATCCGACTCCACGCCTTCGACCGTGACCTCCGAACGCACCCACGTGTCACTCGCATATAATAATAATAAGACCCTGTGATCCCGGTGACACCTGTCAAAACCTCAGACGCTCTTCCACGTTCGGCGGTGTCTCATTATATTCTCAATTACAAACACAATTGTGCTTTGTGAGGCTGCTTTTTGCTTTTCCCAGCGTTTACTTCCTGATGCCTCACACAACAAGGCGACACAAACCGCCTCATAACCGACGTGAGCTCAGAGCCGACGTTTCCGTGACGATTTTCATCCTTTTGCGTGTTATTCAACGCCATTTGATCAGGCATCAATGTACGTCTAGATCTCCAGTTTACGTTTCTGTAACCTCTAACCCTAACCGCCAATCACGTGGTATTTGACACGGCATGAACATAGACACGGAAAGTTTAGGAAGTATACAGATAACAGGCCGATTAAAAATGGCCCGTTATCTGTACGAAATCCCTGATATCACGTCATCGTATCATTACTCATGAATGGTTGAACTCCACTTCAACCGATGACAAGAACACAGGAAACTAGATGTAACCAAGTCGACTGTGGGAGGGCTGACCATCCGAACACAACCCCAGTACAAGAACAAAAACCCAAACAACCGTAATAGAAATATCAACAGGATATTCTTTAATTCAGAGTAAATATGTCCAATTCAACAATTTGTCATTCATGCAAACTCTGGTTCCCCTCTCTGTATTCAAAGGCTGATTGGTTATGAATGTGAATATTGCATTAATTCTGGTCAGAGCTGGCCTTCTGAACGATTGTGTTGAGACAGCCGATGAAAGCCCCGAAAACCACAGTGGCTCTGGACTCAGCTCCAGTTGCCTGCGGAAGACAAAGGAGCCAGTAAAAAGACGGTCCGTTCCACAATAAGCGACTTTCACTGTAAACTCCTTAACATCCCGTTTACAGGAAAATGTCCTTGGGCGAATCCAGTCTCTCCCAACGCAAGACGCTTCAATTGATGTAAGCCAAGTCTTAAATATCACAAGCAGGGACGGGGAAGAGCGACCGACGCTCCAACGCAGCGACCTACCACAACGCTTAATAAAACACTGAGCAGCAAACTGGACAAATCCTCAGAGACAGGCTGCGTTACTGGCTACGGATTCGCATATTAGATTTCTCCACACAGACAAAAGTAAGCGCTAAGTGGGCCCAGTGCAAGCATCAGTTTGTAATCATGTGAAAATCAGTCGGCGGATGTCGGCGGCTGCCTTGGACCCATCTTTTTTCCCTTTCTTTTGATGGAGCGGTGGGAGGTTTGGGAGAGGTACGGCGGACTCGCCAAACTCCTCCCATCCTCCTGAAGCCGAGCTGGTGGAAGTAAGATGAAGTGCTAATCAGAATGTGTCTGTCATGGCCTTCAGGGATGAGGTTTACTGGGACACCCCATCCATCACGGCAGCCGGGATGAGCGCTCCAAGCCCATTCATCAACCACAGCGGTGACTGCTCATCTCCAGTAGTCGCTCCGTACGACATGAAGAAGAAACGAAAAACCCCATTTATTCACAAACGGAAAAATGTGTCTTATGTTCAGCTGTCAATCTCATGTCGGAGCTGTTATCATTTTGAGTTTTGCCAAAGCAGACTGTAAATTCAATAAAACTTCAGAGAACAAGTTCGCAGCAGATTTTCCTGTTTTTCTTTTACTTTATCTGATCATATTTGATCATTTCATTCCTCAGTGGCAAATATACGCACCACGGGCTCAAGATGTGGTCGTTTTTATGCTGAGGAGAGATGAATTTAGGGAAAATATGTTATTAGTACTGACAAAAATGTATTGATAAATCAAGATATTTATTATTTTACTGTGATAGTTCATGTATTTCGATTCCAACTGTTTGAATCGTAACAGTTATTATTTTACATATTTAGTTAATGTAATAGATTAAACTGGTTTATTCACTAATTACTAACGGTTTACTTTAAGGTCATGTGACACCTTAATAACGTTAAACCATTGTTCAAAGTGTAGGCAACGCGATTTGGCTATTAAGGCTATCGTATTCAAAAATTACTAATATCCCAAAATACTGGTCCTCTTAACGTTTTGTTTTCACTAATCTGTTCCTAGTAATTATGGGTAAAAGTCCCTTCGTTTTCATCTTTGTCAGTGTTGGACTGACACGAAACCGTTTATTTTGCTCGTGCTCTTTTAGCTGATGTCACCGTACGGCGCTTTTCGGTCCGATATTTCTCGGCACTTGCCGTTTAGGGTCGTCGTCTCGTCCCTACTTTACCTGGAAACATAGAAACTAAAGATGGGAGGATTTATGTGAATAAAAGACATGAAAAAACTAAAATTAATCTAAAATTAAGCATTCAGAAAAAAACAAACTTAATAAAAAAAAGTAGCAAACCTGCTCTGAAAGTAATTAAAACTAACTGATGTAAAGAAAAACTAGAAAAGCACTCGCAGACCTCCGCCAAGGCAGATGCCAGAGCAGTGCCCCCCCCACCTTGTTTTTGTATCGTTTCCTGAAAATTTCATCCAAATCCATCCAGAACTTTTAGAGTTTTCTTTCTAACAGTCACACAAACAAACAGAAGCTCCTCCCTCTGAACTAAATAAAACTAAACTCTAATGAAAAATCCAAATCTATTATAACTTGGGTTCTAACGACACTGACAGAAACACAGAATCGAGGCCTGTGGTCAGCGTCGCCCAGCCGCCGATCAGTCAGCGGGAAATTACAATCGCTTTATGACTCTGGTTTCCAGCTCAGCGGTCGTTGTTGTCAAAAATGTGTTTTGCCAGTTGCTAATCTCACAATGAGCGATGATTGAGGATAATATAATCGCGCGGCGTTTGAAGGCAGCAGATCCCACATCCTGGAATTAGTGCAGGACGGAGGGAAGGAAAGGCAGCGCAGATCTGAGAGATCAGGCTGTGAGTGTTGGGGTCGAGCCGCTCAGGCCACAGGTATGTCAGGAAACAGACGCACGTCCTCCACCACGACCAGCGCTTCACTTCAATCTGCGAAGTGTCGGCAGGTTCGAGCGGCGCTTCAAGAAAACACTCCTGTATGTGAACTGGATATTTGAGACAAGAAGAAACAGAAGAACGAAAAACCCTGGAGAGAAGCATCTGGAAGAGAAGAGGCAGCGATTTAGAGCCCACAGAAAAGCAGATGGATGACACCGCATCCTAGAAATAGAAGAGAATAGAACAGAACTGAGTAGAAGAGAAGAGAACAGAACAGAATAGAAGAGAATAGAACAGAACTGAGTAGAAGAGAAGAGAACAGAAAAGAACAGAATAGAAGAGAATAGAACAGAACAGAACAGAACAGAAAAGAGTAGAATAGAATAGAATAGAATAGAATAGAATAGAATAGAAGAGAATAGAATAGAACAGATTAAAGCAGAAAAGACCATTTCCTTGAAAATGAGAGCATCCAGTCTCAGAAACTGAAAAAAAAAGTCCTTTTTGTTCTGTTTTTCCATTTTTATCAGTTAGTAACTTTATTTTTTGTTATTAGAGAAAAGGAAAATCAATCTGTTTTTCAAATCAGTTTTTTTCTGTTTTGATTCTGAAAAAGAAAAACGCTTTGAAATTCAACTTTACTTCTTCTATTTTAAAGCAAAAATCGAATAACCAGTAGTTTTTCTTTGGTTTCTGAAAAGAAAATCCAGTTCCCCACAGATCCACGGGCCGTGGTTGTTTCGTGTTTTTGTGCAGATTGGACTCGTGTTTTGACACATGCAGGTCGGCCGTCCACGGCTCCTCCTCAACCCACAGATCCTGTCATGCCTGGGCTCCTCTGCTGTTTCTTCTGTCAGTCAAGCTGAAACAGAAGTGACCCAGACGGATGGAGAAGCCGCACATAAAGTGGTCATTGTGAGATCATAGACTCCAGGTTCTCCAGGCGTGTTCTTCAGACAGGAGAGGAACGCAACCGCCATCACAGCTGCCACTCCTAGCACACGATAAACCCACGCCGTTTACAGTTTCAACCACAGAATACATATTACGTGAAACAAAACAAATCCGCAGTTCCCACTTCTGACAGCGGAGTGGAGACACTTCTGAGGCTGGAGTATAACGTTTACAAAAGCCGGGGTCCGTCTGAACATCAGTGAAGAAGAACCCGTCACACAGACGCTTAATGACGGCCTCAGCGTGTCATTTCTACATGACAGAGGGTCGGTTACAGACGCCGCTGGAACACAGGAACCACATGAAGAACCTTCAGAGATCCTCGAACTCCCATCAACAATATGACAGAAACTGAGGAAGAATCTGGTGGAAACCGTCATTTGGAATTTTAAGGGGACGTGCACAGACGGACTGAAGGTTTTTGGACTAAATAAGACCAATGTCCTCGGATCTTCATCTGCACGACAAAGGATGGTAGAAGTACCGTCAAGTAAAACCACATCAGAGACACTGATATGAGCTTCGACGGCCTGTTATCATCATTTTACTGAAAAAACAGTTCCATGTCCCTGTACGTCAGCGTCTGTTCGATGGGAATCAAACTCCAGTTGAATGTGTGAAGTTCTATCAGGTTCTGTTCTATGTTCCAGTCCTGTGGTCTGGATCCACATCAATCAAACTATAGACATGGGCGGGACTTTCAGTCATCCAATCAAAGTCCATCTATAACTTCTATCAGTGATCAATAGGAACTAGACTGAGATCTGGAACTATTTACCCGATAGAAACCATCAGAATATGAACCAATAGAAGGAAAGGAACATTTGTATTAATTCAAAAATTCATCAAAATTTCTAAGTTCTAAAAACTGTGAAAAATCTTTGTAGACATTTTCCCAAAGAAGATACTTAAATAATTTGAAATGAATCCGACCAGTAGTTTCGGGGAAGCTCGCTGAAATCTAGACATCTGTGACCTTGAGTTTAACCCTTCAAGGTCACTAAAGGTCAAAGGTCATGGACCCAAATGAAAGTATATATTTGACTTCTATCAGTGATCAATAGGAACTAGACTGACATCTGTAATTATTTACATGTTATAAAGCATTAAAATATCGAGCATTAGAAGGAAACGGACATTTAAAGGCAGAATGAAAACAACCAAAGTTTCGTTGGAGACGTTTGAGGACTTTAAAGCCAAAGACGACGGCTTCACAAAAGCTCAAGTCCTATCGACTGGTGAGCTAAAGAAAAAAGAAAAAAGCAGCAGATTTATGTATTACATCTGACAAATTGAATCGTCATAATTTAACCCATGAAATTCCCATTCCGCGGTCCATGTTCCGTTTTGCACAGAGCAGCATCAGTTCCGCTCAGGTGAGGTTCTGGTTCTCCACATGAGGAACCGTGGCGTGTTTGGAGAGCGGAGCTTTCATTCGCAGTCGTTCTGGGAGCTTTGTTCAAAACGCAGCTCACCAGCAATTAGAGCCGTGGCCAGTTCCAGCCCAAACCTCAACTTTGTCTCAGGTAGGTTTTTACGAGTCCAAAGCGAGCGTGACAGGCGGCGCTGAGGTCTGCCAAAGCCCCGGCGAACGGGGGTTCCACCCACGGACCCAGAACTTCCTGCCTTCCACTCACCTACCGTTCCCCATGAAATCATTCACATTGACCCATTCCAACTCTGCAACCTGAAACCCTAACAAGGCAAATTGCACATATTTTTTCTGTTGCTTTTAGAGCCTGAAGTCAACGTTGAGAACAAGAAGACATTCTTACGTCGGGTCGGTCTTCGTGGGCCAATTTCAATTTCGGGAAAGAAAAAAAAAAAAAAAAGGACAAAATCCAGCTGGTCCTGCTGAAAACTGATACGGCTTAAACCGTTTTCACTTCTTTAAATTTGACATTTTTATTGAAAAGTTACAAAAGCATCATTAATCACGTACAAAATTGGGCAAAAATCATGCGATGTATGTATAACATCAGCATCAGTCCGACCTGGACCCACTTCTATTTAATAAAAGACCCACAAATTCCTGACGTTTTCTTCAGCCGGTGCATATTTTAGGAGGAAAACACCAGCCCTCTCTTTTATTACAGCGTCCACTTGTATAAACCTCTTCCTAATCAGCATTTCCTACTAAACTAAACAGATCTTTAACTTCCATATTATTAAATAGTCATTGTAAATAAATGAGAAAAGGATAAATCTGGTTTTAGATGTTTTTCCAACTGAGTC
>JAPTYQ010000009.1:30295733-30311316 GCA_029814465.1 Ostorhinchus cyanosoma
TGAAGCACTGTGGTACTGTTTATGTGTCACATGTTCAAACTGAAACGCTGTGGTACTGTTTATGTGTCACATGTTCACTGTGGTCGGTTCACCTGGAAGGAATAGACAGTCTTGTGCGTTTTGTTTTGTGTTTTGATTTCCTCTTTTTCTGCTCATTTCTGGCAGACAGTGTATTTGGTCTCTGCAAACAGAATGATGATGAAATGTGAGATCCAATATACTCAGAGACGTGCTCAGAGCTGTCCACTTATGGTTGGATTATACACAACACTGATGTTAACACCATGTGGAAACAAGGTCATAGTTCAAGTGCTTTTTTTTTTTTTTTTTTTGGTAAAGCAGTAGCAGGTTTTACTGATTCTAAACATCATAAAGTTGGAGGTTTCCTTCATAACAGTCCTGCCGTAGTGCATTACTATTAAACACTTCTCATTTTCCACTCGTCATTATGATCCTTTCGGTCTGTAAGAGGCAGATAAACACTTAACGTGCCTCGGGTTTATTGAAACCAGTCCTTAAACTGGCTGTGAATTAAGATGCAATTACAAAAACAAGACTTGGAATCATAAAAGTCAAGACATTTGTTTGTTTTGGCAAAACCTGAGACGATTTGACTTTATTATTCAACTCCAATTAATTGGGGAGTTAAAATGTTATATTAGTGGTATTAGCATCTCACCACTGCCATATGTTATTCTGTCCCAGTTGACTCAACATTTTAATAAACACTTATTTTTTATGGCAAACATCAAGCACAGGATGTTAAAGGGATAGATGTGTTTTTTTTAGATGTTTGACGCGGCTCGATCCACACCTGGAAAATAAAACAAAAGTGACATTTTAACCTTTACATTCAGATTTCCCTTGAAAAACAGATTTTATCTGAAGGGGCTTCCTGGTTAAATAAAGGTTAAAATAGGTTGTTTTTTTTTCTATTAACAGGAAATGTATTCTTTTACATGTAAATGATCTGTCTCAAAAATCTACAACTAAATCTATTAACTGGCTTTGTTTTAAAGAAAGAAGTTGTTTTCATGGTTCTGTATTTTGTAAACTTGTTAAATATAGATGAGCTAGAAACATGCACAAACAACACGCATGTCTGATTTTTTTAGTTTATAAGTATTTTATTATCTCCTTCAGTGGAATGTGAGCCATTTCTATCTAATTATAATAATGTTCAGTAGTGAATATTCAACACCTTTTATGTCATCAGATGATTTATGACTGAACGGCACAGAGTCAAAAAATATACACTTCTTATTTTAATACTTATACACAAACGGGTACATGTTATAACTAACCAAATTTAGATGTTCGTTCTTGTCCTGGCTTTAAAACTACAATAACTTATAAGGGAAGTAGAAGGAGGAGTTAGAAAGAACTTTAATAGAAATGTTACTTCTGTTCCTTTGGTTTCACAATCTGTCAACAGTGTTTTTTAAGCAGCGTCAGTAATACTTTTCCCTGAAAAAGCAGCTGTGTTTTCTAACAAGTGACATTATTTTTAATGTATTCCATTGAGGAAATACTAAATGATAAATGAAACGGGACAGTTTTATGAATGATGCGTACCACTAGCTCTTAAGCTGCTGATTCACATCATGGAAGTTTGGTTTTGGTTTAAAAAAAGACATAATGTGCAGCTGTTGGTGACAGAGTTGAAGTCGGGACGTCAAGTGTGCTCTTCAATATATCATGTTTTCATGTTACACCAGACAGTGGAATGGAAAGGGCGTTAACACAGTCTTCTTTGTCCGTGTCTCTTCTGCCCAGTATGGATTATTTATGAGCAGGTGATGATCGCAGCGCTGGACTGCAGTCGGGATGACTTGGCTCTGGTGAGTTTTTACTGCGCTTCCTCACACACCCAAGAGCTTCGAAAACCATCGCTCTCTCTCTCTCAGCCATTCCTACTTTGCAGCATCTCCTCTGCCAAATGTGAAAATCTGATTTTTATTTGGCCAAATGGTATTACTCTGTCTGTACTTTGGAAAAACAATTTGCAGAGAGTTGGAAGCAGAGGGTGTAGCAAACGAGTGGAGATGCATGCTTCAAGTGTGAGCCTCGTTTATGGAGTTCAACTAGGTTTTTCCCATCAGATTTATGTGGCATCGCAAAGCTAAGTGCGATGTTTTTAACCCATAAAGACCCAAACATCCGCCGGCAACCAAAAGCATGTACTGATATTTAATAACTATCGATCCTCTAATCCTATCAATACTTGTAAATGATTGGTATGAAATGCAGTTTTGCCTCAGTTATTCATGAATATAATGTACAAAAACTTGTAAAATGAGAATAAAATGAGCAAAATACTTCATGAATGAACCAAAAAACCCTTGAAATGTGGCATTAAAGTGAACAAATACTTTTAAAGTGAGGAGAAAATGAGCAACATACTTGAAAAATAAGGATGAATTCATCATTTCATAACATCCAGAACCGTGTATTTAGTCTGAAAACCTTCAAACACCAAAACCATATACTGATGTAACTGCTTAATACCTGTTGGTCTGCTAATCATATCAATCTATGTCAATAATTGGTGTAAAATACATTTCTTCATATTTTCATGGTTATTAGATATGATCCATTTGGACGTTTAGACGCTTCGTAGTTACCATGGAAACGCCCTCATCTTCTACAACATTGATTCACCAGTAAAACCCATGGAGTTGGATCAATACCAGTGGATGGACACACTGGGTTTATGTTCAGTTAATGAGAGGTTTGATGGAAAAAGTCACTTTTTTCTTCAGTTTTCTCTGTTTTGATATAATAACAGTAGAATTTTCTCAGAATTTTCAAGAACATCTAAGTTAAATATAGGGAATTAAATAGAGGAAAATATTGATTTACACTGAAAAAATGCAACAACACTGAGGATAATATCATAGTAAAGGGAGATAAATCACTTACGAAAGGTTCAAAAGAGAGAAAAATTCATTTGGGAACTGGCACAAAAGTAACTCTGGGTCTTTTTGGGTTAAAATGCTCAACATTGATGATCGGTTTGTGATCATTCAAGTGGTTCGTCTCCGATCAGGATTGATGTGATGACTTCTCTGGCAAAGAGTCACGGAGTGAAGGAAAGAGAGGCCGAGCTCGGTTGTTAGAATCCTCCGTCTGTCTGCTGCGGTCGGAGCTCTTCTGCCAGACTTGACTTCTACTGATGGATAGTGCAAACGCTCCGGGTCACAGTGCAGACTTTTCCATCCGATTCAGAAGAACACACTGATTAGAACCATGTCATCAAACCAGTTCAAGGTTGTTTTTGGATCCGAAAATGAAGAGGTTGGATGTAGGGTTACACAGGTGGGAGCAGAACACGAAGCCTCTGTTCAGGATCTGGAAGCAGGAAATAATCTATACCAGAGGTGTCAAACATGTGGCCCGTGGGCCTAAAGCGGCCTGGGGAATGAATCTGTGAAATGCAAAAAGTAGACTGAAGACATTAACAATCAAGGATGTTAAAATCATTTTAGTTCAAGTTCCACGTGCACACCAATATGATCAGACCAGTAAAATAACATAATAACCTATAAATAATTGCAATGCCACCTTTTCTCCTTGGTTTAATGTGAAAAAGTGAAATTGCAGGAACATTTTTACATTACACAAATCATAAAAAAAATTATCTCATGGCACTAGATGGATGGATAGATAGATAGATAGATAGATAGATAGATAGATAGATAGATAGATAGATAGGTTACAGTTACTTTCCAGTATGAATATGTTGTATATGCAGCTGCATGGGTGGAAGAAGTCGAAGGAGTTCAGCTGAAAACACTGTTACTGTTCATTATGATCCGTCATCGTCCTAAATGTTCATCAAACACCGTTGAAACGTAACCAATAACCGTCACATGTGTCTGGTCCAACACATCCTCTGAACACCCATCCCACACAAACCCTGATGGAACAGGCTCGGGTTTTCCCCAGGTTTCTGGGGGGCTTAGGTGCTGTGGTTTCATTGGGGGGGTGGGGTGGGGGTCTGTGGTTATGGAATTTGGGGGTTCTCCCCCAAGAAAATTTGATGTTATTTGACTAAAAGCTGGGCTTTCATTTTCACATAATTTTAGACTATTACAGTGTTTTCCCTAAATGTGTGGAAGAGAAGGCACAGAGTGGGTTTGGACTGTTGGTCCACAGTCTATGGATATGCATGATGTCGCATTATTATCATTATTATTATTATCATTATTATTATTATTATTCTATCCCCGAAATCAGGTTTCAGGGATATAATGGTTTTCTCCCAAACGCTGCCATCACCAGATCTTCTTGGTGTTTTGGTGATACCTCGGACAGATTTGGCTTGGTAACCATCATAGTGGACCCCTAGTGGAAGAACCCAATGGATTTCCGCTTCTCTGAGTATTATAAGTCATCCACATGGGGGCGCTGTAGTTAAAAATCTGTTTTTTGGACATAAATCAAACATTAATAGGCTGATTGGGATCAAATGCGGTTCATATTGACGTTCTTCCAAATGTCCATGTTCTGTCTACCTTCCAGAGTTCATATGGGGTCATTTCCTCCACTAGGTTGAGTTTTGTGGAGAAAAATCTGTTCTCTGACCATTATTCTACATCTACCAGGGCCATGTAGCTCAAATGGAGTTCATAGTGATTGTCTAACAATTATTGTGGATAGATTTCTATATAGCAGATGATTGGGGGGATTTGGGGGATATACTCTTGCTGTTGTCCCCTGACAACATAGGAGTCATTATTATAGTTTTAATTTACCTCATAAATATGCTATACAGCCAGTCTATATCCTTTTATGTTATATACATTTCTTTTGTCTGTAGTATGGACTTGACTTTGTATATTTTAGTATTTCTTGTAGCGTTTTTTTGTATATTTTCAGTACTTGTCAGTATATATTTTGAATATAATTGTGAGATATTTTTGTATCACATTCTTTGCACTTAAAGTGTTTTTGCTGCTAAAGAAGAGATAGAGCTGCTAAACTAATTTTCCTTGCTCCTGTAACAATGACAATAAAGTTCTATTAAATAGTATTTTATTACTATTTGTAGTAGTAGTGTCTGTGAACAAAAATTCACCTTAGGGTCCACTCTCGACTAATAACAATCATTTATTTGATCTGGAAACAATCATTTAGGCAGAAAACATCATAGATTTTTTATTAATTGGTCTTCTAATGTTGGGAAAACCCTGAACATGTGAGTTGTTGTGATGCCCAACCTACTACTAACTATATAACTCGAGCAGTGGCAGGTTTTCACATGGAAGACTAATTTGTGTGTATGAATGTATGTGAGTTTAACTGCCAACATCTGGTGCGACAGGTCATCTGTCTTGGAAAAAAAACAGCAGTATTTATATAGGTTATATTGTGAGAGCAAGAATGTAACACAGTGTAGTTCCAGTCAGCTGTAATTGGTCTCTCTCTCCTTTGCCCACATCCTTGCAGACCTGTCTACAGGAACTGAGGAAGCAGTTTCCAGATAGCCACAGAGTGAAGCGATTATCAGGCATGAGGCTGGAAGCTTTGGAAAGGTAAGCATCGGCCGCTAAAAGCTCAACAGGCAGAGAAGAAAAAAAAAAGCACAGCCCCACTGTTATGTACGTGCGGTACTTTTGGAAAGCTCGGGGGTGAGAAACTGTTAGCAAATCCTTAATGGTAGGACTGTCTGGGTGTGTGCACGTACCCAGTGTGTGAGGGGTAGAGTGTGTTTATGTTGGATAACCCAGCATTCTTTAGGAGAAGAGGGGAACGCAGCGAGGACGGGTTCAGTGCTGGGTAGTCCTGCGGCCCTGCAGCCTGACTTAGGGATTCCCGGGAAGGAAGTGGTCGTGACCAACTGTTATTCTGGGGGTCCCTCAATCTTCTCTGGTTTCTATTTCACTGTTGTTTCCTTTGTTACTCCGTTTCTGTCTGTATTTTTATTTTATTATTTTTTTTTGTACTCTCTCCCCTCCCTATTCTCATGAGTTTTTCCCGTCCTGTTTTGGTCTCTGAATCGGCCCCGTAAATATTGATATGTCACCGCAATCTCAACTTAGGCTCACTGGTGTGTTTTATTTTTAAATGTGCAGTTTATAAAAAAGGTAAGCAGAATGGAGTGTGTGAGTCGGAAAGATAAACAGGGGATATTTTAGTCCGAACTCAGCCGGAGTGAGGGCGATCAGGGTGCTGGAGCAGGTCTTGAAAGTCTTAAAAAGTATGGAAAGAAGTTTCTCTGTCGAATTTTAGAGTATGTACAAAGGCACATAATTTTCTTAAAAAATATATGAGGAAAACAAAACAACTTGATATGATTTGGCAACTGGAATGATTCGAGTGAAACTTGTTTGTGTGATATTCATGCACTTTTGAGATCTTAATATGTTTTGAAAATGTTTCTGTCAGTAAAACATTATTTACTGGGAGTTATGCATCCATTCATTCATACATTTATTAACCCATGAAGACCCAAACCGCAACAAAACCATCCACTGACCTAAAATACTTACTAACTTCTGAACCTCTAATCCTGTCAATCCAGGTAAATCTGGGTAAAATGCAGTTTGTCACCTTTTGATGGTCATCAGATATGACCCATTTGGATGTTCAGACACTGTCATCTTCTCCACCATTGATTCTCCAGTAAAACCCATGGAGTTGGATCAATGACAGTGGATGATGGACAGTGACTGATGTTTTTGCTGAAAAATTCACCTTTTGCTTCAGTTTTTCTCTGTTTTCTGACATAATAATCCTCAACTTTAATCTAAGTTTCTATGAACATCTACATGATCAGTGAATTAAATCTAGGAAAATATATGATTTTCATTGGAAAAATGTAAAATAACACAAAACAATATTATAATTAATGTTGATAAATCATTTAAAAAAGGGGAAATCTAACGAACTGCCACAAAAGTACCACTGGGTCTTTATGGGTTAAAATGAACTTTTCTACCACACACATCAGGTACAATCTCAACCAAAAAAATAGTCAAGCAAGTATAAGAATACATAAAGTTAAGGTCTGGGGGAAAAAATAGCAGTTTTGAAAAAGTCTGAAATTTTTATTTGGATAAAGACCAAGCACCCTGTATGTTTACAACTGAGATTTTCCTCTGCTTTGTGCCAATAGTTTACACCACAACAATGGCCACGCCCACCGGAAATGATGGTTTCTAAAAAGTTTGGCCAAAGTGGAGAGTTCAGCAAATCTCCATTTTTGCGTTTGCGTGTAAACAGAGATCTCGGACAGATGTCACAGTTTGATGGAAATACGTTTGCTACTAACTGAAGTAATATTTTGTTGGGATTCTTTTGAGGATTCTGATTGGTTATGGTCTCACCACACTGCTATCTACAGGCGTGGCATGCTCTTGGTGGTGTAGATGTACAGGGCTGTGTAAATGAAGATTTTTCTGAAAACAGTCACATGTACAGGAGTTTTGTTTTTTTTTTAACGGATAAGGGGAAGTATCTGTTTTCCAAAATACCCGGCTACGTCTAAATGTAGCCTTAGTCTGAACTGAGCTGCAGTAAGGGTAATTCAATCTGTTTATTGCCTCGCTCCCATTCCCCACCGGGATCACCGTCACTGGTTTATCGGTTATGTCAGAGTTTATGTGATAATTGAGAGCGATTGCTCCGGCGCTGTCAGATTAAATAAACGGCATGCTGGGATCTAATTGGCCGCAGACAGAACTGCGCTCGAACGAGACGGCTTCAAACGGCGAGACCCTTCCCTTCGCACATACGCACACTTAGCTCCTAAATAAATAAAGCGAATCAAAGTGGCTCACGAGCGGTTGCCTGGTGCCATCTGAAATCTCCCAAAGTGTGGCTGAGTAATAAAGTGAATGTGAGGGAAGCGGCAGAGCTGGAAGTGGGGCTGCTCAGTGCTAATGGGAACCAGAGTCGCTTCTGTCTGATGTAGGCCCTAAGTTCCCAACGGTTTCTGATCCGACAACTCCGCCCTCAGCTGCTGGAACGTCAGCGTCGCAGATTGCTCTAATGTAAAAAAAAAGAAAAAAAGTTAAAGTTAAAAATCATCCTTCGCTGCCTGATTTGACATGACAAGTGAAGTGCACATGCCCCCTTTTCCCAGATTTCTTTACCGTATGATTTGATATTTACAGCTCATAAATTTCCTCTTTAAACAGAATCATGTGGGCCTGGTCCGACTGTTTGAGCCACGCTGAGTCGGATATCGTTGCTTATCAAGTTCATATGTGTGCATTATGGTATTATGTACGGGCCAAGACACAGACAACTGAACCAACAACTAAGCTACAGATCTGGACAGATGTAAAAGCAGCAATTTAATTTTGTTTAAAGGTGAATCAAACTGGATCCAGTCAAATGAAAATACAATCTTCAAAACAGTGTGCTTTGTTTGTATTGATTTCATGACTCATTGTGAAGTGATATAAGCCTCTCGCAATGTCGACTGTGCGACCTGCAACCTAAACTTAAATGAGTGTTTATTTCTTGCTTTAGATCACCGCTGATTTCTGTACAGCCTCACTGTAATCATAGAAACCTGCCACTCTGTATACAGAAACTTGATTACCTTGAACTCTGCTTGATTTCCCCACCACCTAATTTTATCCAACTGGGATTGGTTTAAAAAAAAAAACACACTCACACACACATTTCTATTCTTTTCTGTCTCTGAAGGTACGATGAAGCCAACAAGCACTACGACGCCATTCTCCAGGAGGACCCCACCAATACGGTAAGAAAGAAGGAAAGAAGACATAACCTCTGCTTAGTGTTTGACTCAACTTCACTTTAAATCTGCTCAGGCACATCGGTGTTAGCGAACGAGTTTATCAAGTTAACCCATAATGACCCAGCCTACTTTCATGGCAGATCCTTCATAGTTTTTTCTCTCTCTTTTTACTAGTTTTTTTTTTCTGTTCAATTAATGACAATTTGGTTGAAAAAGTCTCTTTTTTTTGTTTCTGATGTAATAAAACACAACTTTCATCTGAGCTTTTCTGAACATCTATATGATGAGTGAATTAAATGTTGGAAAATACATGCATTTCACAAAATATGGAGGGTAATATTGTAATAAATGCTGACAAATCAATTAAGAATGATTAAATAGATAAATTCATTGGGAGCTGTCATAGATGAAGCACTGGGTCTTTACAGGTTAATTGATTGCTCACTATTAGAGTATTATCCTCTGCATTTTGTGGTTTTTCAGAGAAAATCATGTATTTTTTTATATTTAATTCACTGATCATGCTGACATTCATTAAAGCTCAGATTAAAGCTGAGGGTCATAACTGAAGAAATACATTTTTTACTTTATCACATCAGAAACCAAAAAAAGTGACCGTTTCATTTGAATCTTTCATGAACTGAACATAATCCCAGTGTGTCCATCCACTGTCATTTATCCAATTCCATGGGTTTTACTGGTGAATCAATAGTGTAGAAGATGACTGTGTTTCCATGGTAACTATGGAGCCTCTGAACATCCAAATGGGTCATATCTGATAACCGTGAAAAGATGAACTGTATTTACACCAATTATTCACATGTATTGATAGATTTAGTGGTTCAGAGATTCTTAAACAATTTATATCAGTGGATGGTTTGTTTGCCCGTGGCTTTTGGGGTCTTTAAGGGTTAAATTACCTTCGGCCTCCCTGACCTCAACCATGCTGCCGATCAGCCTATCACCCAAGTGAGTGTGTTTTGAGGGAGGGGGCAGGGGTGGGCAGTGGGTGATTCATAGCCCCAGTCAGTGGCAGACATGTTTGGTGGAAGTAAAGCGTAAATTAGAGTCTGGCCTTTGAAGACGGTGATTTAGCGGCGCTCTCAGACCCTCGCCAGGGCTGTGCTCCTGTTCCACCTTCTTCATTACCATCCATCGGCGTCAGGTGTGAAGTCCACGCTTTGTTTACCTGCTGACGGAGACTTCAGTCTGAAACTCTGTCCATGCTAGGGTTCTGTCCTCGCGCTACAATTCATCCCAGCAAAATAACTTGCAGAAGCATGTCTAGCTAGTGTTCTGCCAATCCCTCACCACCAACCCAAAACATAATGTACCTGCTGTTAATTGTTTCCATAAGGACATGTGGCCATGCAAGAAAATAAATCTTTTAGAGGGGTTTTCAAAGAAACCATGACCTTATTTATTTTGGCTACCTCTCACCCCCGCCCCCACCCCAACCCCGAAGATGTTCAGCAAGTTTCCTGGTTTCCTGAGCCGTGCTGACATATGGATCGCTTTAGATGTATTTTACATTTTCTTTTAACTTACAGTGTTTTACAGAGAGAGCATTGACTTTAGTGATTTGGATGTTAAGATCATATGGAAATTCTTGAATGCCAACAAAACTAATGATCCTGTGGCTCAGAGTACAACTAAATATCTATCCTGTGGGTATCTACAGAGTTTTTTTTTTTTACAGATCTACATTCTGTGAAGGCTCCTGCGCTGGTTCTGACTCGGTCTAACCCTTATATTACCATAATATTACCCTGACTCTGACCTCTACACCTCCTCATTTCATATCACGTACAACATGAAAAAGACTGTGAACTGTTTGTCATCAGCACCGTTATATTGTGGATGTCAAAGTTATTTTACTTCAGGGGCCACATACTGTCCAATTTAACCTCAAATGGGCCGGACCAGTAAAGTAATAGCATAATAAGTCAACGACTCCAAATTTTTCTCTTTGCTTTAGTCCAAAAAAAGTCAAAAGTGGGGTAGGAGATGTTTTCCTGGAGTACTTTTTTTTTTTTTTTTACTATATTGCTTAAAATCCCCTTCACATCCCGATTGCAGCCAATTAATTAAATGCTCTAACACAAAAATTAAAAAAATTAGTCACCTGTGGAATGGACAGGACTGATAAAACACCATCCAATCATTTTAACCGCCCCATCAAAATGATTGAATGATGATATGTCAATCAAACTCAACTGTCATTTGTCCCTCCCCCCTCTGCGCATTTCCCTGTGCGGGCATGAATCATGCATTCAGAGGTTTGGAGCACTGGTACAGGAAACAGAGCCAGAGCTTGGCTAGTTATATTAGCTCTGTTAGGATGTAAAGTTTACCGGCAAATTGTTTTGTCACTAACGTAAACCACTAGGGAAACTAACGTTAGCAGCTGGTTGAATTGCGTATTTTCAAAGTTTAGTTTGCTTGAACCATTTTTCCATTATCTCCTACCCTACCTTTAAATTACAGTTTGAAGATGTTTAAATTCTCCCCTCACAAAAAACCTGAAATTTCTTATGAGAAATATGTGCAATTTTAGCAATATGGTGTCTCAGTTTATCATTTACACATTTACAGATTAAAGTGGATCTACAAATATAC
Source organism: Ostorhinchus cyanosoma (assembly GCA_029814465.1). Taxonomy (NCBI): domain Eukaryota; kingdom Metazoa; phylum Chordata; class Actinopteri; order Kurtiformes; family Apogonidae; genus Ostorhinchus; species Ostorhinchus cyanosoma. The sequence goes on from JAPTYQ010000009.1 coordinate 30,307,069, forward strand.
AAAACAATTAATAACAGGCAGAATGTTGGTCAAATCACATACGTTCCTCTTAAGATGTTTCATGTTGTTCATATTATTCACATTTTTTATTGATTGTTTGTAGGTACCCATTTTCATACAATTTTATTTTTTACACTAAAGCAAAGGGGAAACCTTTGGAGTTGTCATTATTTATAGGTTATTATGGTCGTATTTTACTGATCGGATCCACATGGGACCAAAATAGGGCTCAATGTGGCCCCTGAACTGAAACGACTGATTGTTAATCATTTTTACATTTCATGGGGGGGATTGGACCCTTTGGTGGGCTGGTTTTGGCCCATATGTTAAAGAATCATGTATTTGACTCCCCTGATCTCTGCCTTTTTGATGGTGAGAGTAAATAGTAGTACAGGGAGAACACCCAAACTCCACATTGAAAGCCTGTCTGGAATCAAACCCACAACCTTCTTACTGTGAGTCAACAGTGCTAATACACTTATAATGTAGTTCCTATATAAAATAGAATAGGATAAGCTTTCTTGTCATTGCACTGTACAATGGTATTTTGCAATGAAATTTGGCAATGATTATAATACTGTATGTAATGTGTACTATTACACAATATTTATTAGTGTGTATGAACGCCACACCAAGAGGAAGAGCGGAAAACTTTGGGTGCGTCTACAAATGTAAAAGCAGTATTTGGTCTTAACAGGAGTTTGCGCCCTTACGCCTTATGGAGAATATGATTTGTAGGCTGAGGCATCTGTGTAGCACTACCACGCTTCATTTAGAATGGAAATGATCTGAGAGAATTTGGATAGATTTGGATATTACACTTGGGCGTTTTGCAATTTCGATAATATTTCAGCTGATCTTCGGCCTCGTGTCCCAGTGTAAAACTGGTCCGGAATCCTGAATCCTCGCCGACCCGCTTGCTCTCGTGGCTCAGAAAAATAGCCTCGTCATCTGTATTTCGCCTCCCACCGTGCTCTGGCTCACGCCCACCTTCTCTTTGTCAATACCACCTCTGTTTATTTTATGCTTTTTATTACCGTCGGAGGTTTGGAAGTGTGATTGGCACGTCAGGTTTTAAAAGCAGGGATAGAACTGTTTTCATAGGCAGGTTCTCTCAGCGGTGTTTCAATTAAGTGCTTTGGTTGGAGGATATGGTTCTTGGTGAGCCCGGGGATGTGGATGAAGCGTGCAATGTGAAAGCTTTGCGTGAAGATGTCAGTTAATGGGACGGGATCACATTAGTATGTATTTTTTATTCTCTGCATTAGTATCCTGTAAATATGCAGTTTCCACTAACGCTGGTGGTGTTTAAACCAAATTCCACAAATAACTCGAGGATCGCCAACTGGCATCGTTTCCCAGTCTTGTTGCTTGTGCCTCTGTGACAACACTAAACAGCAGTGATTTGCAAAAACATTTTTATAGTAGTGTGCTCCTCCAAATGCTGTTGGTTTTGTCTTATACCACACTTAATAAGCAAATATTGAATCTGAAATTATTTTGTTGCTTGGAAAGCCGTCTCTGTTGCACAAAATGGTCATTCCAGCAAATTTATGTTTTAGTAATTGGCATAGTCTGAAGTCTATCCAGTGTTTTGACAATGGGAGTTGTAATTCCAATGAATCCCAGGGCATCCTAGGGACAACACGGAAAGGGAATGGTCGTTTCCTGGTGTCTGAATGCTTCACGCTGCCACCCCAGTGAGCGTAGGCTGCCAATCAAACCTGGGGCTGGGAATGGAACAAAGTAGCAAATAGGTCCTCGGTCCATGGGAGGGTAACCTTAAGCCTTTTTCCCACAATCCTCGCCCTGAAAGGTTTGGGTGTAGAGGCGGAGGGTGGAGCGATGATCTGATGACAGCGTTTGGGTCACCTGTCTTGAAAGCGAAGGCTATCTCCTCCCTGCATGTTCAACATGCTTTTAAGGATTGGGCAGGAGATGGGCCTGAGAAATGGCGGAAAATTGGCGACCACAAGGAAGACTTGCGAGGCATCCCAGCATGCGAAGCAGAGATTGGAAACTGAGCTGTTGTAATTATAGGCTGTGGAATAGATGTGGTACCCATTAACCAAAATTGTTGAATCAACAAAAATTGCTCAAGGATTTTTTGCCATGGCGGTGTCCAAAAAATGTTTCAAACTCTTAGCCCTTCCATTGCTTGCTATGTTCCAATACCTACAGCAATGATCTGGCAAAATTCTTGTCTGCGTGTGTAAATGCATTTTTTCCACCTTTTTATTTCTTCTTGTGAGTATTTTAGATTATGCTCTTCCCGCAACATTTGCATACAAAGGACTCTATTTTAATGCCTTTCAGTGAACTCTGTCATTGTGATAATATTGATCTCAAACCCTCTAATTTCACCCTAATTGGTCAATATGAAAGCTAATGTTTCTTCAATAAGCCGCGGACGACTCCTGAGGTTGACCCACAATCATAAGCAATTACAGATTTATTATACGATGAACTGTATTTATGCATATTTGTCAAATGATCTGAAATTTAGAGCATCAGTTCAAAGCGTAATACATCCACTGGTTGGAACAAAGGTTAAAAATAACATCACATTTCTCAGCTTCTCATTTACATAAATTCCTCCATCTCTGCTGTGTTCATAACCATCACTGAATTAGAAATACCTGCCTTTACTTGCTATTTTTGGCTGTTCTCAGACCTGCAATACTACTACAGTGTCCACTGGAACTTGGAATGATAATCTTTAAGAGGTTGATCTGATCCAAATCCTCCTCCTTTTCAAATGTGGGTCAATGATATGTTGTTAATACAGATGGAAAAGCTCAGGTCTTTGAGGACATGTTCTAAGTGCTTGGACTCCGTGTCTCACATACTTGGAGGAAGTTAGATTGGACGACGGATCGTCTCTGTATACCAGTGACTGTCCTCTGCCTCTGCTCCTCTCTCTTAACTGAGGACTGGCTTGTTAATAACCCATCTGAGCCTCTGTTTCTGTGTTTTTGTGTTTGAACATAACTGAAAACTGCAAAATAAAATAAATGAAATACCTGCCTTTAAAGCAGTTAAAGTGTCATAAATGACATGTGTGTTTCCCTGGTTTCTCATTTCCTTCAGTCCTATTTCATGTTCAGTGGGCTAGGTGTGCCACCCTTCTGATTCTTATTATAATGGGAGGTTGCGGTAGGTCGCAGCGTAGAGCCAGGGGTGATGTAAATAATCCAGTCCTCGCTCCTAAGGTCGCCTCAGAGCACTAATTAAAAAAGAATCACGACAACAGAGGGATCGGAACCACTGCCAGGTTTTTCTGGATCATTAGTTGGAGAAAGGAGGAGAGAGGAGTGGTTTGGAATTGCTTCTGGTTTAATAAAGTGCTGTGTGACTCTGGGCTACCAACTTCCATATGTTCCTTTGAGTCCCAAGTGGTTCTTTATCTATGAAAGAAGAAAGCTGGGTGTGGTGACGGAGGCGGCGTACGAGTGCAGGAGTGTGTGTTTAGCGTCACCGCGGAGTCGTCTTTAAGCCTTTTAAGATTCTTGTCAGAATTTTGTAAACGCCGCCATTCGAATGACTGTAACTCCTGAACTGTTTGTGCTATTGACAGAATCCTGTATAACACATTAGGGTAGAGGTCTGCATTGGCTGAAGGGGAGGGATGGAAGTGGACGGAGAATAGAGCAGCAGAGTGCAGTCAGTGAGAGAGAGATGGAAGATTTTTATTACTTTTTATCTACATTTTAGTGGTGTTTTTGCAGTGAATTATTGTATGTGATAGTGATAGTGCTGTTTTGGAGTGTTCTACTAGTATGTTTTGCCATGTTTTGTGGAGTTTCACTGTTTTTATCTGTATTTTTCATTTCCTATAGTTCATTGATAGTTGTATTTTAGCTGTAAATTTATAAATGTGTGTATATTTGTAAATATGTAGGCAGACAGAGTGTTTCACACAGGCTAAAAATGACTAGGAATAACTAACAAGATGTGATAACATGGACACAGAGTGATCTAGATAAGTGGTTCCGACCTTTTTTGGCTCGTGATCCCATTTTAACATCACAAACTTCTGTCGACCCCAGACATTCAAAACAGAGACTTTTTTTTCTAAAATTAAGTTGTTTTTGATCATGTAATAGTTTGCTATACTGTGTTGCAAATACAGGTTAATTTTAGACACATTTAGTCTATATAATGTCTATTGTTGTGGACGGAGGCAGAAAAGCCAGGTGTAGATTACTGCACAAAGGGAGAATTAGATTTTCCTTGGTCAGGATATGT
>JAPTYQ010000009.1:30312052-30326240 GCA_029814465.1 Ostorhinchus cyanosoma
CATAAACAGTACCACAGTGCTTCAGTTTGAACATGTGACACATAAACAGTACCACAGTGCTTCAGTTTCACACTCACTGTTTGTCTGTTATGGATTGGAATCATCTCTGTCAACTCACCATATATTTTTATTAGTAAGTTTATATTTTTTTTGTATCAATTACTGGAAATTCCAGGCGACCCCACGTGGGGTCCCAACGCCAAGGTTGAAAAACATTGATCAAGACAAACTAAAATGTTTGAGCACATGTAAATTAGCTGAAAGGTTATCTGTATATTCTCATAAAATTTTATTCTGCACATTTACAATAGGATTTTAAAAATGCTAATTGATGATAATTAACATTGCAAGTAAATCCTTCTGAAAAAAAGGTGCAAAGAATTGGCAAAAAAAAGGCATTTTCTGACACTTTTATTGCAAAAACATCTGGGCCTGTTGGAATGGAGTCCTTTTAGGGTTAATTCCTTTTTTTTGTTGTATTTTTATCAGTTTCAAATGAGGTTAAACTGTAGAATCTCTCATGACATAAGGTGATGGTTGAATGGACTGGATGCCACCGTGCATGGTGTCGCCTCATGTGTAGTATTACATCTTCTTTTTGTCGTGTCTTGAGTTCGTCGTCTGTTCTATGAGGCATTGAAGCTCCAATCCCTGCTCAGGTCTCTGTCCCAGTTTGATGGATAAGTGGATTTCTGGTGATGCCAGTGTTAGAGGAGGAACAAATTTACAGCCCTCTAGACATGACTCATACTCAGCCCTCAATGGCTTTGGTTATGAGTGAATGAGAGGAAGCCCCACTCAATCAAGTGCCAGTCCATAAATAAAATAGGCTGTGGTGGTGCACTTCTAATGGAGCGGCAGCCTCCTGTTAAGGTTTTCACTTACTACCAAGAGGAGGAGGAGGAGGTGGTAAGGGGAGGGGGGGGGTGAAACATTTGGAAAAGTCAGAGCAGCAGGAGTAATACTTTCTAATTCAGATTGATGAGAATCTAATCCACCTTAAGGTCACTTCAACATCAAAACGAAGCGGAAAGCAATTTTCAGCTGATGTAAGTGGGGCTGGTGCAGGCTGAGATGCGTGCCGTGCCGGCAGGAAGACGGGCGTTGGGGTTTGGGGGAGTGTGCCATTTTCCCCACTTGGTTAGAGGATGACTCACCACTTTATCTGAGCCACTGAGTTCCTTCCAACTCCCAAACACTGACTCATAATGTGTGTGCCCATCTCCTTTTTGGACATGGCCGCTAACTATCTCTAATTAAGTCGTGGTAGGCTTCTGCGATTATTCGAAATTCCCTCGTCCTAATATAAATATATTTAACCCTTACATGCATAAATGGGTCAAAACGTCTTTGTAATGAAACTTTGTTGTCATTTCATATTCCAGGTGTTCCTTAAAAACACGTTATTATAGCCCCGAAATGGAGTTATAGGAATATATTAACCGCCACCGCCAGATCCCCTTGGTGTTTTGGCGATAACTAGGACAGATTTGGTTGGATTTCTTCTCCTTGCTAACCAACATAACAGAGGAACCCTATGGATTTCAGCTTCTCTATGAGTATTATAAGTCTTCCACATGGGGGCGCTTTAGCTGAAAATCAGTTTTTGGACATAAATCAATCGATAATAGGCCGATTGGGATCAAATGAGGTTCATATTAATGGTCTTACATATGTTCTCTCTACCATCCAGAGTTCATATGGAGTCATTTTCATTCACTAGGTGGAGTTTTGTGGATAAAAAAATGTATTCTCTGACCATTATGCTACCTCTACCAGGTCCATGTAGCTCAAAGTGAGTTCATATCCATCGTGTAACAGTTCCTTTTGTTCATGCCGGTACCTTGAGTTTACATGATGTCATAGTTGGACACCGAGGAGAGGGTGCCAGAGGGTCCAGACACTCAGACATCTAAGGGTTAATGGTGCGATTGATAAGAGTCACCATGTTTCATCATTTGGTGTTTGGAGGTTTAGTTTGAACTCACAGAAGTTACTTGGTGTCTCAGTGGATCTACAGAGGATTGTGTTACACTGAAAAAACACTCAACTCTCAACTCTTCCACTCGTACTTTCACACCCCCCGTGGACAAACACTCCAGGAGCCCAGTTCCTAATCCTGTTTACTCTGCTCTACAGGCAGCGAGGAAGCGCAAGATCTCCATATTGAAGGCCCAGGGGAAGAGCACTGAAGCCATCCGGGAGCTCAATGAGTATCTGGAACAGTGAGTGTTCCTTCCAGCCGGGGAGAGGGTCAGACCCCCACCCCCTCCACCCCCACCCCTCCTTCACCACCCTCGGCTTGTCTTTTAATTAAAAAGATGTTTGCCTTAAAGCTTTAATACGCAACATTTCCGTACTAAAATACATAACAACAGTGGTTTTGTGTTCTATATTGTCGAGTACATTAGATCTGTTTCATTTATATAATGTTAATGTTTAACTTTAACCCTCTGATCACCCCCCCACACCCCTCCGGAAGCCCTACCACTAATCACATAAAATGCATCATCTTCACAGTGGATGTACTAATGTCAAAATGTGTTTCATACAGTTTGTAACTTTGTCAATTTTTTTGTGTTTCATCAACTTGAACTGTTTGAACTTGAACTTTTTTTAACCCTTTAAATGCTAAAAAAGCATATTTTTTGACTCAAAAAAACCCCAGAAAAATGTTGTCTCTTTTTTTCTAATATACTACATAAAAATTGGGGTACTACTTGTTTTTTTCATCCTGGCATATGTTAATATTTAACAACATTCTTTAATATATTTTATTATTTTTTGTTGTAGGTCGAACGTAAAATTCTAAAATGTGTCAGTGTGCATTTTTCAGGGGTCTTAAAAGTCTTGAATTTACAAATCTGCATTTAATACCTTAAAAGGTATTAGATTTCATCAGGTAGGTCTTCAGTTATGTTTCCATAAACTTATTGGCTGTATTGTGTTTAAATATGTCTGTAAAATTTATTCTCAAATTAGGAATCGATTATTGTTAACTTGAATACGTTACTTCATCTTTAAACATAGATTCAGAGATAAGTTAGGAATCGATGTTATGTTTGTGTCCTTCATATTTTTTGTCCTATGCTATGACTGTTTTATTTTAATTAGCATTGTAAGCTGATGCATCCCAATACATTTGAGGACGAGAATCTAATTTAATGTTTTTGTTGCAGGTTTGTCGGAGACCAAGAGGCATGGCACGAACTGTCGGAGCTCTACATCAACGAACACGAGTAAACACATTTTTATTTTAGTTCTTTTTTTCTACACACCTTCACAGCTTTTAACTTTATAAGTAAAACCACAGCTGCATCAAAATGCTTGACAGTTGTAAAAGCTGCATTTGTTCAAGTTGTTAGGAGGTTATCACATCCCTGTCTGTCTGTCTGTCCAGCCTTTATTTATCTTATATTAAATAGGATTTTAATGTAGAGCAGGGGTGTCAAACATACGGCCTGTGGGCCAAAACCAGCTGCCAAAGGGTCCAATCTGGCTCCTGCAAAAATGACTCTGAAGATATTTATTTTTTGCCTTGAACTGTATTAACTTTTTTTAAAGGAAAAAAATAGGCCATACATAAGCCATTTTTATCAAGATCTTTATTTTCAATTTTCAAATGTACAACAAGAAACATACAAATTGAACATGAAACTGTTGTATCCACTTCCTATCCAACTGCCCCCCACCCCAAGTACTGGACCTTTGTTAAATTTGTTATTTACAATCTGAAAGGATAGGGTTTATATGGAAACATTTACGTGACGTAATATACATTTTTTCACTGTTACTGTTATTATTTGTCCGGCCCACTTCAGACCATATTAGGATCATAATGGTCTGTATGTGGCCCCTGAACTAAAAGGACTTTAACCCCCCTGTTTTGGAGCATTTCCATTGTGGCGTCCATAGGTGTGTATCTGCCGGTGTACCAGGGCTTCACATCAGCCTGATGGCTTGATTTTCCTGAGGGCTCTTCGCTGACCACAATGGAAGGCGGTGAGATGCCAAACTCAGCCAGAGGTCTGAATGGAGCCTTGTCTACGTTTGTCACATAAGAGTAGTTTAATAGGATTTTAGTCTTAAGCCACCTCTCCTGCATATGAGAGCAGAAAGACTCCCCGGCCTCCCACTGATATCTCAGTTGCCAAGGGGAATTGCCAGACAGTATTGTAAGAAAAAAATAATTTGGTTTGTGTCACCTTTTATCCCTCCTTAATTGTCTGGGGCTCAGAAGTTACTGGAGCGTTGTGTGCTGTTGAACTATGGTTTTGTATGAGTATGCATGTCCCATGTGTGTGGACACGCTCACCCCCGGGTTGCTGGGTTGCTCTGGTACGAAGGCAGCGGCAGCAGGAATGTCTACTGCAGTGAGAAGGCTACTTATTGGATATTTCGTGCTTTTGTTTGGGAGGCTTTATTGCTGTAGTAGCCAGAGGAAATCCAGGGGTGAGCGGATTATCTCCCAGCTTATCCCAACACTTCTAATATCACACCATTCACTCCCACAGCCCCTTATCTACAGGCGTGTCAATTTCTTTTCTTTGTTTTCTTTATTTTGGGATACAAAGTCCCTGTTTCCCCTCCTCCTCCTCCTCTTCCGGATAGCCCGACATTATCGCCACTCTTTTCCAGGAGGATAGAGCGCTCGCTGTGAAATTCCCAGGAGAAGGTGGTGGCACTTTTCTTTCCCCCGGCGAGAGAAAACAGAGGCTGATGGACAAGCAAGAAAGAGAAATAAACTCTCCTCCCTGGCCGTGCAACACCCTGGGAGCTAAAAATAAACAAAGGCACAGGCTCTGCACGCCCATTGTTAGGGCTGCAGCAGGAAGCAGTGTTAACGCTTTAAAAATGTAATTAATAGCCTTTAAGTTGACACTGTTGACCTTTTAACCCCTGAGACATTATTCCAGGTAAACGGGCTGCTGTGAATTTGCATCTGTAGAAGTGTCATAAAAGCTGTTTTAGGTATTAAAACAGGGTGGAATAACAAAGACAAAGAGCATCACACAGTCCTCCTCAAAGACGACCGACTGCATCAGCTCAAGGTCCAACATGTGCCAACTTTAGCCAAAACTCTCCCCCCTGTCACTTACTTAACATCTATTTGTCAGTGATAGGGTGGACATTCGTTTTATATTTTGAGGTCTGATTCTAGTTTGTCTTTTTCTGTTATTCCACCTGTTTTGATCCTGAAACACACGGTAAAACAAAACCACTGAAGAAAAGGAACACAAGCACAAACTCACAGCAGCTTTAATGAACCTGAAACAGACACAGATTCCCAGCAGCACTTTTACCTGGGCTCAGGGGTTAAAGGATTTTTCGGTGAAGTCCAATTTTTTGTGTGCTCGTTCATTTTACACATTAAATGTGACTTCTATCAGTTTTGAGTACGGTCTGAATATGACCCTGCAGTGACCTACATGCGCAAAAGAGGTCCTGATGGAATACATGACCATGCAGACATGCACTGTTTACGTAAGGAAATATGGTTTTCCCGCTGCTCCTCTTCCTGGGATGGAGAATTGTGACATTTGTCGCATTTCAATGATGTAAAGGTCAGATAAATACGGCCTGACCGTTCAGATTGAAGTTGCATTGCAAAATATTGGATACGTATCAGATTTAAGACCACATATAACAGTGGCCTGGGTCGGATTAGTGCTGTTCAAACTATCTTTAACAGATCGGATACAGGCCACATTTGGGCCACATTTGCCTGCAGTCTCAACATAGCCTAAGAGATTTAGGATGTTGAACATGAACTGTTAACTAGAAAGACACTGAACAACAAGCATTTGAATTTGGGTTGGTCAAACTTGGTGAAAACACAGTTAAAAAAAAAAAAGGAAAACCACCACAACACTGTAAACAGTAAAAACAAACAAAAAAAAACACTAGGAAAACGGTGTAAAAAAAAAAAAAAACAGCCCACACCGACTATCTTTAGTAAGTCGGTCTCACTCACGGCCCCCCCCCCCCCACCCACACACACAGGTGGTGGTGGGGGGTTGTACTGAGCATGCTCAGATGTCTGTGGAAAGAACAAGCTCTATTCTATCAGCACTTTTTGAACATTTTTCTTATTGAGCAAACGGTTGAATTTGTATGAATATTTAAAATAAATCATTCGTTCCGAACGCTCACCACAGACACGTCAGGGGTTAAAGGGTTAAACCAATCCTTACGCCGGTGGTGTTTAGAGAGGAGATCACTGTTGGAATCTGCTGTCGGCTTCATCGTATGAGGCTGGCTGAGAAAACTGGACCGGTCATCCAAAATTACAGGATAAATACTAACACTGTTTTTCAACCGTACTTTGCACAGTCTGAATCCATTTTTGTCTTCTACACAGTCAGAATGTGGTATCGAGATGGGGGGAAGCCAGCGCTGATGGTTTTACTAACCTCCAAAAGAAACAAATAGAATTCTCACAGTCTCACACATAACGGCGGCTACAACCTGGCCGGAGCGCCGCAGTAATGAGCGAGCTTAGTAACAGCCATTGAGGACGGTTTGTTGATGATGGGGTTAGATGGTTTAGAAGAAGAGTAGAAGAGGTAAGGGTCTGGCCCCGGTACAAGACGAGGCCCGACGGCTGATGGAAGCGCCTCTGCACAGGCTACGGCCACTGCACCAGCACATCTGAAAGTCTTTATGGAGAGGAAGTGGTAATTGTAAGCAGCCCCCAACCTTCCAAGCCCTCTGATCTCCTTCTACTCAACCCCTTCCCCCTGTTTATTTCTTTCGTTCTGTCCCCACCTTCCTTTCCCTCCAACGCTGTTAATCTTTCAGCTAGTTAGTCGACCAATGGGTTCTTCATGTCGGAGCAACACTCGGATCATTGCGTTTTTGCAGAACAGGCTTTTACGCTTTTTCCTGTTTCACATACGCAGTAAAATTACTTCAAAACTGTTTTTTTTCTTTACCTGATAAGACTAATTTAGAGACCTAAACTTAAGCAAACCCAGAGAATTCACTGCTTTGCTTGAAGTGAAAGCTTGGCAGACATTACAGACTTTAACCCTTTATAGCAGTGGTGTCAAGTGGGCTGGACCAGAGAAATAGTGTAAAGCAGTGAAAAATGTCACATTTATGTAAAAGTTGCATCATGAAAGTGTTTGCATCTACAAAGTTTCCTTAAAAATGTGAATAACACAAACAACCTGAAATGTCTTAAGAACAATAAGTGCAGTTTTAACTATTATTCTGCCTCAGTTTATCATTTACATAATGTGCATTATAACTGACAAATAACAGTGGATCTACAAATATTGGTAACATTCCACTTATTTATATGAACCACATTTCATGTGGTTCATATTGTTCAGGTTAATCACATTTGTTGTGAAAGGATAACTTGTAAAGGTAAATATATTCATGTAAAATTACTCAAAAAAAATTTTTTTTTTACACCTTTTTTCATTATTTGTAGGTAATTATGAGTGATCTGTATGTGGCCCCTGAACTAAACTAATTTTCACACCTTTGTTAATATCATCAGCTGCGTTTCACAGCTTCATCCTCAGGGCTGGATTGGACCCTTTGGTGGGCCAGTTTTGTTTGACAAGTGTGCTTTATAGTTCACTCATTGAAATACTGTGACATTCAGAATTTCAACCTTAATATGTTATTGGAGGACATAAGAAGACTTTATTACTTTTGTGAAATTTTTCAAAATGTTTTATCATGTAGAAAATCAAGGTCAATGAAGTTACCATATTTGGTTCCTTGCCCATAAGTCGAAAAACAAAAAATCCAAGAATTATATATATTAAAAAAAGAAAAGAAAAGCACATGTAAGGTGAAGGGAACATGTATTTTAGAACATAAGGCAAACATAAATGCTGATCCAGACCTATGTCCATATCCACATGATCCCTTTGAACATCATTCCTTACATTAGTACCATTGCAGTTGTGGAAAAAGTTCTTAAACCGACCCTTGTTTTCTTCCGTTTCTTGTTCATTTTAATGCCTGGTACAAGTAAAGCTCCATTAGTTTGGACAAATAGAATGAGACCAACACAAACAGCTCATAGTAGTTGAATTTCAGAGCTGATATCTATCCATTGAACATGTTTTCTGGATAAAAACCCAAATCCTTTCAGTTCTTCCATCAGTATCTGTGTCATTGTACTGACAAAAACAGTGCTTTGATTCATTCCATGTTTTCTTTTCCATCTGTTTTAGTCACATGATCCACACAGGAGTTAGGACTGGATTGCATAACCACTGTTTTTGATGACTTGATGGTCTAATCATTTTTTCATGGAACTGAACAAAGCAGGTCCACTCTCTGTTCATGCAGAGGTGGACCTTACAGACCCTGGAGACCACATTGGACCTGAGATTATTGTCTGATTGTCCTCACTGGGACTGTTGCTGTCACTGTTTTGTAATGCATGCAGAAATTACTAAAAATAGTCACTTGCCCATTAAAAGGTTAAGTAGTCCAAATGCGTATGTAGATTTCAGAGTAGGCCTGCCTCGGCCTCTGTGATGCCGGGTTAGCTACTTTTTGTTAGGTGTACAAATACTTTGTGGCTTTGTGTCCAATGATATACTGTATGTTCGCATGTCTTGGCCTGGTCCTATGAAAGGGAAACTGTATTAGAAGTGGAGTGGCAGCAGATTAGTGTGAGGTCAACAGCTCAGCAGTCTGCTGCTGAGAAGTGATCTCATCTGAGTATAGGCACAGTGTGCCAGCTCTTACTGTAGTGCTGACCTCAGGAAGGTAGTTAACTACACATTAAAGGCTGAAAAAACACACAGACAGACAAGATTGATCCTTACTGCCCTCCCTCTGTTGCTCCTCGGTGTCCCCAGACGACAGAGATTCACCACGCTAGATAGGTTTTTACTTTTGCCAACTGTCTGGACTGAGTAACCTTTCCTGTTACTGTAAATAAACTATATGTTATGAGGTGGATCTTCACACATGTCCTCATCACAGGCTATAAGTCAGGCGCTCGTAAACTAAACCATGTCCAGCGCAGTTTTCTACCCAGATTTATACCTGCGAGTTTATTGGGCATAGATGTTGTACTTCACAGTTCAGCAAGTGAAAGGATGACACATTCACAGCTGTATCAATCCGCTTATTGTTTCCCTTGTGATTTCCACAGCTATGGAAAAGCTGCGTTTTGTCTGGAGGAGCTGATGATGACCAATCCTCACAATCACTTGTACTGTGAGCAGTACGCTGAGGTAGGTACTCGCCTGGTCGTCTGTCATCGAGCATGGGGGCAAACTGTGGAATAAATGTTAGCCGTGAATGGAGCCTCTCTCCGACACCGAGAGACACCGACACACACTCAACGTCATCGGGAATATAGGCTCACGAAAGGAGAAATGTTTACACTGGGTTGACATGTATTGCTTATTCAGATGTCATGCTGTCATTCCTGGAGTTGCCCTTTAGCACAGCTTATTGGCCGTGTTTAATGCCTCCTCACGCAGGTGAAGTACACCCAGGGGGGGCTGGAAAACCTGGAGCTGTCCAGAAAGTATTTCGCCCAGGCGCTGAGGCTGAACAACCGAAACATGAGGGCATTGTTTGGTCTGTACATGGTGAGTACTGCTTTGCATGAAGAGAAAAGACAGGGAGAAAAAAGAAAGAGGAAAGAAAAAACAAAAACAGTAGAAGCTTTTTTTGTAACCCTGTGGTTTGTCAAGGTTGAGGATGTGTGCATGTGTGTGTTTTTGGGGTGAGTGAAGAAGGGGCTCTCAGACAGGTCAACTCGCTGCTGACTCAGACGGTGAACTCCAGCATCGGAAAGTCTGCCCCTCTGGAGCTCTTTATTTTAGTAATAATACCCCTTCGGTGAGACCTTTTTTTTATGTTTATGACTTGAATAAATAAAGCAGCCGTGGAGTAAAAGCGCAGGAGAAAGAGGAGTCGGATCGCTGCGAGCATTTTGTCGTCGGCAGTTTCTCCGACCAGGTGCCAGTTTAATTGTAGTCTTAGGCGAGCGGCTCTTTAATCTAGGTTTTTGTTTAAACAGGATGTTGTCTGCTAGCGCTAATGCATCATATGTAAGTGAGACCTGACATAAGAATACAAACCAACCGGTGCAGCGAAGAAAAGGTGGAGGTAGAGGAGGAGGTGGAGAAGGGGAAGCAGGTCGAACACACAGAGCCCCAGTGTTTTCGTCAGGCCTGCGCTGGGATTCTTCAGCTCTTCCAAACACCTCATTGCAGCCCCTGAACCCTCTGAAACCACTGGAGCTGTGGGCAGCAAAACAGCAAAGGAGCAGGCCACGGTCACACACACACACACACACACACACACACACACACACACACACACACACACACACACACTCACACTCACACACTCTCACACGCTTCTGTTCACTCTCAAGTCGGTTTGGACACAGAACAGGCCCCTGCGCTGTTTCCTGACAAGTCATCCACCAACACTCAGGTCTTTAGTGGATACTTCAGGTGGGAGTTTATTCTTTATCAGTCACAGATCTGTCTAATAGTGCCTTTTGCATATTGTCAACTAATCTCAGCGGCCCAGATCTTGACAGGTGCACAAAGTTCAGCCAGCGGACAGGAAACTTTCACCGTTTTGCGCCATCCCAGACGCTTTGACCTGGTAGCACTGACCACAGTCGGCCTGCGGGTTAGTTACTCACAACACTTTGCGTGGGGATTCCCCTCCATAATCGTCCGTGCTGTTATTCGGGGATAGCCTGCTTCGGTTGACATCATCTAAATTGAGGTTTCTCTTGAAAAAAAAAAAAAAAACCTGCTTACTAAAAAAAAAAAAAATCCAGTAGCCAAACCGTTTTCAGAGGAAAAAGCAGAGCCAGGTCGATGGGTGCGCAGTTAAAGTTTCAGCGCCGTAGTTCAGAGGGCTTTGAAGTGCAGTCGGGGTCGGCCTTCTGTGGAAACGACGGCAGGAACATGGGAAAGACGTGGGATTTGTGGTTCGGAGGGAGCTGTTGGGGTGATTCACGCGCCGCTTCTCGCTGCACACCAGGTTTTTCTGAACACACAGAGGGTCCTTTCATCACCGGGAATCAACGGTGTTGGAGAAATTAGGCCCGTTAAGTGACAATTTACGTACGAAGCATTAAAACACTCACTTTTTCCTCCCCATAAATGATTTCTCCTGTGTCATCAGGCCAGGGTCTGTTTTTTCTCTTCCTTCTGCCACAATGACTAGTGGAGTGGTGGATGGTAAGAGCGGTTGCACATTCATCTCAATTACGCTTTTATTGCCGTTTCACCCAGGTTTGATATAAGAACAACCCCCCCCCCTCTCCCTTTGCTTCTTCCTCACGTTTTTTTTTTCTGTTTTCCCTCCAGTCCGCGAGCCACATCGCTGCCAGCCCGAAAGTCAGTGCCAAGGTGAAGAAGGACAATATGAAGTACGCATCCTGGGCTGCATCGCAAATAAATAGAGCCTATAAGGTGAGTCAGTGACGTCTGCATCATGTGTCGAGTAACGAACTACAAATACTTCGTTACCTTACTTAATAATAATAATAATACATTCAGATTCAAATGTATCATTTCAGCGTATGAAATGCACAGAAACGAAACATTGTACTCAGGTCCTGCATTTAGTGAATATAAAATACTGATAGAAAAACAATACAATACAATACCCCCACCCCTCAAAAAAGTTCCTATAAATAACTCAAATTATTATTTCTACAGTGGACAGCAGTAAAGTGCAATTAAAAGTGCATTCCAGGGCTCAGGTCAAGTAGAGTTCATGAGTCTGACCGTTTCTGGATAGTCAAACATCAGACTTATACAGTGGTTTTTGGACATTCAAAGATGCTTCACAAACAAACGAAGGGCTCAAGAAAATGCAAGTTAGAACAGGTGAGTTTGAAGTTCTGTATTGAGTCGGTATTAACCCTTAGGGCTCCATGGTCACATGACATATTCAACACGTCGTAGCGTTGGAAGTCGTTCATGTCGACCACTGGGGACAATTCCATTTGAATGTGTGGACTTGAAACACTCTCCCACTTTTTATTTGATGTTGATCGAGCAAATACAACTGGAGATATGAGGTTTTGACACCGGAGCAAACAAACGTGAATAAAATATTTCTGACCGTATCTTCACAATTTTTTTGTCCTTTTTCAACATGGAAAAAAAAAGGCTTAATCTGTGGATTCAAACTGCCTATAAAATGCCTGTGTAAAGAGATGATTTTATGTCAAATATTTGAGTTTAGTTTTAATTTATTACAGTTTTAATTTTATATACCTAATATTTGGAACCAGTATTCACTTGTAAAGTCTTTTGAAAAGGTTCTTTAAGCATCTTTGTGTTATTTATGCAATGAATTATATACGTGTTTCAAATCAGATTTTATATTTTTTGTGTATTTTTTGGCCTTTTATGTTGTTATAGTTGGTTAAAGTGAAAAGATAATAAGCAGATGATATAGATGAGATGCAGAAAAAAGATACCAAACATGGATATAGTAAACATTTCTTTATATCATATATAAAGGCAAAATCAAAAATACTCAAAAAGGCCAAAATAGGCTCAGACCCCGAAGAGTTGAGTAGAAATTTTAGTTTTCTATACTTTACTGGAGTAATTATTTTTCAGACCACTTTTTACTTCTACTCATTACACTTTCATGCAATTCTCTGTACTTTCTGCTCTTTACATTTTAAAAATAGCCTCGTTACTTCTATTTCATTGCAGCTTGTTGTCTTATGTCCTAATAATGTCTTTTCAAGGTCTGAAAAGTGTTTGAATTTTTTAGTTTAAGTGCTTGAAAGTGCTTTCAATTATAACCAAAGCTACTTACAGAGAGGTGACACATTTAGAAAAATAAAACTTTATGCCAGAAAAGAAAATTACCAGGTGCTAAAGTGCTTTAGGTGCCTTGAAAAGCACTATAGAAATCTGTTAGTATTGTTATTATTAGTTTTTTTTATCTTAATCTTGGCTCGGTGCGACTGTGTCTGAAGAACACCCAGTGGTTTCCCTTTTTTGGATAAAACTTTGTGTTCTCCTGTAATTTCTAAACTTTTCCCTCTTATGAAACATTATTTTAGATGTTTATATCATAATACAGCATAAATTGTGATGTATTGCTGTAGATATGTATTTTACCTCAGTGATAAGGTGCTGCACCGGAAAAAAACAAAACATAAATGACCCTTAAAAGTGCTTGAATTTGACTGCGAAAAATGCGTACAAACCCTGCATTTAACCATCCCAATTACCTCGGAGCTGTTTAATTAAGGTAAAAATCGTGCATAGATCCCTTTTAAACATGGTGTGGGGAAAAAAATCTGCCTTTACTGTATATTTTGCTGTTGCTATAGGCCCCCGTCAGTCTGATCTACCCCTCTATCATTCGAGTATCTGTTTTCTATTATGAAACTGTCTTTTCTTTTCTCACATCATCCTTTATTTCTCCCACTGAAACAGACAGATGGTATTGTCTCTGGTGTAGTTTGCGAGTTTTCATGGGCTGTTTGCACACAGCGTCCAAAAATCCCCCTCATTTGCATAGTATGTGAAAGTAGTCCTCGCCATGGAGTAACCCCTGCATGCACGGCAGCCCTGAAGGATGCCTCATGACTCGTAGCGTTGGAATAACAACCCTAGTGTCTTTCAGTGTGTCTGGGTACATTTACTGTTAATGTGTTGACTTAAGGCCACAGCGTCTGCTAAGACTTGATCCCACACCCAGGCTTCAACAGATGAGCTTCTCTCAGAGCCACAAGCTGATTCTCCCAAGACAACAAGCACACTACACTACAGCGCCGAAGCGTTTTTTAGGTCAGCCGTCCTCAAAATGGGACCTGAAACAGGAGAAATTCGAGTAAACCCCGAACTTTATGTTTTTACGGTGAAAAAAAAGAAAAAAAAGGTACGGAGACGGAGGCCGAGCAAAAAAACAAAAAAAAAAACAGATAAAGACTGGAAGTGTGTGTGCGTGCATATATGCCCACATACGAGGGAAACTGGGAAAAAGTGAGCTCACATGGTATCACTGAAAGGGTTTATGCCGTTGTCATAGCAATTTAAGTAAAACATATTTAAAGGAAATCTTATTTGCCATATAAGCCATATGTGTTGCTTATTTGGGCAAACATGTAATAAGCGGTTCCTTGTTCAGCATGTGTGGGTCCTGCTTCCTGCTGAGCCTCTGCAGACCTCGTCTCACCACACTCAGGGCCGGG
>JAPTYQ010000009.1:30429613-30446479 GCA_029814465.1 Ostorhinchus cyanosoma
CACACACACACACACACACACACACACACACACACACACACACACACACACACACACACACACACACAGCCCCCTCCCCTGCATCTATCAGCCACCCACACTCATTGGCTGCATCTCCCTGTGTGTTTGTCTCTCCGTGGCCTTTTCCTTCTTCTCGGGGTCTCTCAGGGTGTTTTAACGTCGACACTGTTTTTACCTCGTCCTCTCCGACTCCCTCTGTTCGCTTTCATCCGTCCACCCCTCACGTCTGTCTCGCTCTTGGCCTCCTTTCGTTTTGTTTACATATGAGACATCTAGCTGACTCTCGGAGGCTGCCAGTATACTGTGAGTGAAAGCAGATTTGGTGCATCTGCGTAGGCAAAAGGGCAGCAAAACAAAGTGCTTTAATTGGCTTTGATAGCCACAGTGCACACACACCGGCCTGCCAAACTTTTACCTTAACATTACTATTGTTTCTGCTTCTGTCATGCGACTGCTTGTGTTGTTGGTTTTTTTTTTGTGGTTTTTTTTTTAGTGTCCTTTCTAGTTTTCCCAAAGTGCCTCCTCCCACAGCTCCTCATAAGCTCCTCCATCTGGTGTGGATGCCATTAAGCAAACTGATCTCAGCCACAGTGAGTATTATTGGCGTTGGTCGGTGCTGCTGTATTTGCCAGCAGATCTACAGCCTTTGGGAACGTGCCAGGTTTGATTTTGTTTGGAGTTTAGTGCCAGCCGTACCCGCCGCGTCTCACAAGCTTCAATTCCTGCATGATCAAATATTTACAAGCGACCAAAATGCAAATGTCAGGATCTGTGTGCCCTGACTGTGTTACTGTAACCACAGAACAATTACACAAGGATGAGCACTGAGATAATACGCAGACGAGAAACAAAGAAAAGCTGTCTAAGTACATTAGACAAAGGAGATCACTCAGCAGATTCAGGTCTTCTTTCTCTTGGTTTCATTCTTCTTAGTTGCCGTTTTACAGCCTATAAATTCTTTCCACGCGGCCCCCGAATGTCAAACACTGTTAACTGTGCAACATTACTCAGACTCATCTATAAGTAATTGCCACATTCTGTCAGTTTTTGGAATGTTTTGCCACACAGGCACCGGATCAGACTGAACAGGAAGCTCCTGCAGATTGTTTTATGGCACCGAGAGTTAATTTGGTTTATGGCACGAAACAGGAAGCGAGCGGCCCTCTTAAAGCACAAATGGCCCAAAGGCACAAGGGGTAATGAGTGAGAAAAATCCTCCTACAGGTAAAAAAACCTTCCCACGAGTTGGCTCTCGACTGGTGCGACGTGCGGAGTCGTATGAATCCACGAGGCAAAGCAACAAATAATATGCGAAATTAAAGGCTGTAATGGAAGCGTTGGCTGTTTTTGAGCAGAATGTGGCAGACTGACGCCGATATAAATAACTTTAACAATATTCTAGTTGTCATTACCCATCTCTCTGCCCTTATTTCATGTTGTGTTGGTGCTGTAGGCATTCCAATTAACCCTAAAACATCTAACAAGAGTTTCAGCAGCATTCTTTTAATAACGTGGTGTCACTGTAATGTCTCGTACTTTAATGATTTTATTTTCTGGTACGGCAGATCAGCATTGAAAGTGACACATTTTCTGAAGATTCTGCACTTTCTTTACTGTACATATTGTTTTTACTTGCGTTTTTTCTACATATATTCTTACAGCGAGTTTTATATTGTGTGGTCATATGATGTTTATACTCTATCTTTATTTAATAGATGTCGGTATTTAAGTTTGTCACTTTAGTCGATATCTACCCGTGTCATTATGTGTGTGCATAGTGACAATAAACAATCTTTAAACTTGAATCTGTTTTATATTTGCTGATGCCAACTGTGAAACTTCCCCACAGTGGGATCAATAAAGTCTTATCTGAAAGTTTGGGATTAATTTGGAAGGAAACCTGATTCATCTCAACTGTTGACATAGTGAGACATTTGACCAAATATTCAAAAGCAGAATAATTTATAGTCAACTTAATCTAGCAAAAAAAAAAAAAAGTCACTGTAATCTCTTATGGTTTAATGATTTATGTCAGAACTTACACATTTTGTGAATCCTCTGTTAAAGTTTGCACTTTGGATAAAAACCTAATTACTGACAGTGAGATATTTAAACAACAGAAAATGGACTGAAGGTGGTGATTAAGTCCTTGTAATCTCTTTTATTCTACTGATAAATGTACTGGTACTGCAGAATAGCACTGAAAGTTACACATATTATGAATATTCTGTCAAAGTTTGAGAGTCATTTGGATAGAAACCTGATTCATGACAACTGTTACATTTGACCAAAGAGTAAAAAGTAACATTTATAGTCAACTTAAGGTATAAAAAAAAACCAAAACATACAGCTGTTAACAGTGTTACTCATCTCCTGAGTAACATATACAAAATATACACCTGAACAAATACTTTCCTGGAAAATACACCACATGTTCGGACTGTGCGTTTTTAATGGCGTTAACTATACTTCTACTACATACCAGCATTGGAAACTTGCTCATTTCATTAATACGCTGTTAAAATTTGCGCTTTGTTTGGATAGAAACCTGATTCATGACAACCGATGACGTACAGCGAGACATATGAGCAATAAAAAAGCCAGAAGTACAAGGATTTATGGACACTTTGAGCTGGTGGATATTACCTGCGATCAAAGGGTGAATTGAATCTAAAATATTGTATTTAGAGTTCTGCTGACGTCATCACCCCGACTGGCAGCTTAAAGTAACGGCTCCCTTGCGAAAATAAGTATTTCGCCCCGTTAGACCGTCAAATTATCAGACTTTCAGATATGACGTGAATGGATAAGAGTGGAAAGAATGGGGAAGAAGCATGCAAACAAAGAAAGCACCGCTGTAGAACCTGCAAACGAGGAAAACCCAGAGGATAGCTGTTGTACACAATTACAAGATGGCAGAGCTAATGCTAATCTACGATGTGTTCTATAATGTCTGTATTTATTGGAATTACTTTCGGCCGCTTTTAGAGCAAGGGTTAGGTTTTAGCTTCGTTAGAAATAGGGACTGTTTTCATAATAAACTGTACTTTTTCGTTAATGTCTTGGGCCCCTGTTTATAAGCTATGGATAGCTTCAGGAGTTACCCTTTTTACAAAATCATAACTTCCTGGAAATTATGAATGCGACCTGTATGCATATTTGAAAAGATTTGTAAATAAACGTGAACTGAATCTTCGCTGACGACGCTCACCTACGTTAAACCAAAACACAGAGGAGGCAGAGGTGTGAATCGAAAAGGTGGAAGACCAGGTTCAAAATGTGGAGCAGATGCTGAACAAGATGATAAAAGTCATGTTTTTTATTCGCTGATACCGATAACCGTTCTACCTCTAATAGTGACATCTGAGGTCTGGAGGCGTGGCCTGAATCGAACTGTGGATCTGGATTGTTTACGCTCCTTCGTAACCGATCACTCTGCGTTTACTGTTTAGCCTTTTCTTTTATATTCCACATCTGCACAGTGTTATTTGTAGTCGCTATAACCAGAGTCTGCCTCCTATTGGTGGAAAGAACACGACCGGGTCAGGGGTCGGCGAGGCGAGGCGGGGTCTTACCTCTGAGGCACCTTGTCGAGAGCCGCTGTCTGAAGGCCACAGACACCCATCCTACACACCAAAACACACACCAAAAAGGAAAAAAGTCACATTTACAGGCTCGGAGCTGTTCTATGTATACCTGTATGAAACTGGTAAAGATGAAGGAAGGCGTTTTGGACATTAATGGGAAATGAAAAGTCTTCATGTTATAAACAAATATGATAAGCGACTGCATTTGATTCCGACAAAGTGATCAGTTATCTTTTATGCCGTTATACGTGTATCTGGCGCATAAATTAATGTGTAAATTCACTGGTGCTAATAGCACTGTGGATGTGCCTGCTTTGATGTGTGCATGTCTGGGATGAGTTTTGATGTACAACATTAAAGACCAAAAAGCTGCTGATAAAAACCTCTCTTCCTTAACAAAAAAATAAATAAAAAAAATAAAAAATAAAAGGGAAAAAAAAAGGGGGAAAATAACAAATTAATGAGGACACAAAAGAGAAAATAACATCGCCGAGAAAAGCCTGATGTCTTCAAACTAAAACGCGGTCTGTCTCAGAGCAAGGACAACAACAACAAGCTCCTGTTTTTAAAAATAGGCAGAATAAAAAACCGAAACAAAGAAGCTGTCAAATAATTGCTCTCTCCCTTCGTCTGCATTTGACTTCGGGATCTTTTCTAAGACAGCACAGTCAACAATATTTAGTGGAAACAAAAAAAAAAAAAAAAAGCATAGACTTTAAAGCAGGACAAACATGCAGAAATCCTGCTTATGTATGCGTCTGATTGGAGCAAAGGCCACTGGCTATTCTTCTCACTTCTCTGCCTTGTCGCTGTCTGATGTTACATTTCTGTATACATTTGTCTGCTTTTCTTTTTTTTTTGCTTTTGTGTCGGTTTCTGTTTGCTCCTCGCCGCCCAATCAAAGCAGTTATTATGCAAAGAGCGACAGCGGAGATGAAAAAGAGGCGATGAGAGGTTACTTGCTGTATATAAATACTCTGTAAGAGCATAAGAAAGCCGACAAGAGCTATTATCTACCTTTCTGATGTTTTGAGGTATCACTGGACCAATAATAAGTCAATTTTTGATAACATTTGTACTCCATACCTGAGCCTACATCGGCGTGGTTCTGCAGTGTGCATATATTTAGGAGTGTGTTTATCCCCGTGTTTGGATGTGTCAGTACGGGGGCAGAACCGCCGCTGTCTAGACGGCATGGTGGTGAATTAAACATCAAGGCCTGACAGAGTCTGGCTCTGAAGAAACCAATTCAGCAAGTTCACCTAACAGACTGGAGCAAAGCTGTTACCTCAGTGAAACTGGGACAGAGACTCCGACTGGATAAAAGGATTCATTTAGCTCAGCACAGCTTTACTGGGAACAAACTGGTAAGCTATGTTTGTCCTGCTTCGGAAATAAAGAAATGTACGATAACAATGCGAACGCGGGGACAGTCAGCGAGAACAGATGAACACACATGCAGTTTTTCACTCGCTACCAGTTTAGATCAAAATGTTATTGGCAGGGATGCAGGGGGAGCAGCACTGCCAGAGGATCTAAATACAACCCAGTACAAACAGTATCTTTTTGTCTCTTATTCCCTTGTACAAACACACAAACACAGACACACAAACAGACAGACAGAATGACAGCGTTAACTGACCTGCTGCAGGGCATGGTCGTGCCTTCGGGCCTGGCTCTGCCTCGTTATGAAGGACCAGGTGGAGAGTTTGTAGTGGTTGAGCAGGCAGATGATCACCACCACCATCACTGTCATCACCACGATGATGATGACGATCTGAACAAACTCCAGTTCAGCTGCAACAAACACACAAAAGAGAGGGAGGGTTAGCGTCGAACGTCGGATAGGACAGGTTTGACTGAGGTGCGCGGATTAAAGAAACATCACAAAGCTCACGTGAACGCCTTATAAATGTCTAATCTGAGGGTGCATGTACAACACAGAGGGCGAGAACAAGGAAAAGGTTCAGAATCGTGAACTGAAATCATGATACGTCGTCACACATTTATCTTTTCTCAAGTAAATCAGGCTACGATTGATTCCTGATGTAGAATAATTCAGCTTGAGTTTGTCCTAAAAACAGTCAAAAATATCGGATTTTGTTAGAATGTGATGTGATGTTTCCTGTGGTTTGTTGCTTTGTCTGTCGCATGTTTTGAGTCTGATTTGTCTGCAACAAGTTTTGACAATGAAAGGATAAGAAAACACAGAAAACAAGAAGCTTAGACAGTTTTAGGATGGTGTTTTTTTTTTTTTTTCATCATTTTAAACTGTTATTACAATATTATAACATGCAGTAAAGTGTAAATAACTGCTAGATATTGAAAGTTCTAAGTGTTCTGGGAAAGATGTGCAGAAGATCTTACTCACAGCATGTTTTGTACCCTTTTTATAATCAAAATAGTAATAAAAAAAAAAGAAGTCCAAGGGGTTAATGTTTCCTATTCAATAAGTGTGCTATGAGATGTTCGGTTGTGATATAAACCCATATTTTAAAGCTTCACGGTGCAACTTGCAGGTTAACAACTGTGGGAAAATACAACATAAACACAACAATAACACCTTAAGTCAACTTTCCGAGCTTCACAAACAGAAAGTTATAGAAAAAAAAGTCACAAAAGCTCAGGTCGATACATGTAAGTTAATCCATTTTGCGGCATTATTGTAGCTTTTTTTTTATTATTACTGCAGTAATCTGACGGTCGGATGTGATTTATTTTATATCCTTTAATTTAATACCATGTATAAACCCTAAAAAAAAAAACCCTATACAAGCATTTTTCTAAGCAATGGCACATATCCCCTGCTGCCTGCTTTAACACATGTTGACCAGCAGGGGGTAGCACAGGTCAAACTGCAGCTCAGTGTGTAATGTAAGCGCAGCATATGTATGGTTTTACATGTGAGTGTTTGTGTGGAGAAAAGCTTTAAAAAAAAAAAAAAAATCACAGAAAAAGATGAGTGTAGAGACTGCTGCTGTGTGTCTGGGTGTACAGAGGGGTCTTTGTGAAGGCGATGAATAACCGCTGTGTTTCCGTCTTCCACAAACAACACGCACACAGACACGGCAGAAGCGACGGGGTTGATCCGGGTTGACCTCCCACATCAGGGCGCCGCCGGGAGACTCGGCGATCGCTGCCTTACAGTCACGTCTGCCTCTCGCCTCTTATTCATTGTTTGCCGCTTTCTTCCTCTTCCTCTTCTTCTTCTTCTTCTCCTCCCACTCCGTCTCTCTGAAGCCTCCTCTCCTCCATCTACGCCATCTCTTCATCTTTCACCCCTCCGCCGTCCTCTTCTCGCCTTTATCAGTCTAACATTCCTCCTTCGCCCACCTCGTCCTCTGTCTGTTTCATCTTTGTTACCCTCTTCCTCCCTCTCCCTCTCTTCGTCTCTCGCTCGCTGTCAGACACTCTTTTGTTGTGTGTTGTTGGTTTGTTCGGAGCAGGAAAGTCTTGACCTTGTCTGGTCCTGGCACCCAGTCTGACCTCTGACTCACACTCTTACTCACTACTGGACACTGACTCACTTTATGTGCGAGTGTAGTGTAGTGTAGTGTGTGTCTACAGTCTGCGTCCAAGTGTGTACGTGCAGCTTTGGAAGAACAATCATGACACAATGTACACTCAGCTATTTGAGTTACAATGCCTCGATTCTGCCAGACACTTTCTCCACAAAGCTCTGTGCAATTTACAGAGTATATTACCCACAATCCACTGGGGCAGGCTTTGATACAACAGGGACAACACAAAAAGATACATACAAGAGTAGAAAAGAGAAAGTTAGGAATCTCTTACGAGCCGAGTTTGTCGAGGAAAGCTTTGATTTGTGGTTTTGTCGCCGGGTTCGTTTTTTGTTGCGAAAACGTTTTTATTCTTTTATAACACGATCAAGAAAGAAAAACCTGTCATTTCAGCTCGTGTGGCATTGCCGCTTAAGTCTTACTTTTGATAACTATAATAGCCTTCACGTCATTCTTTGGTCCAGAAGAATTTGAAAATCTGTTCCAAAATAATTAAAAAAAAAAAAGTGACCAAAACCGAGCCGATCCCTTCAGCGCCGCCTCAGTAAACCTCCGAGGCTTATTCGTCAGCATTAGGCCGGGTTAATGTTGAGCCGGAGCTGAAACGTAAACCCACCCAAACCTGCCTCTGCTCCACCACAGCAGCCACAGGGGACGGGTGGGGTAAGACTGAGTGGAAGGAGGCCAACTAGCTCAAACCGCACTGAAAGGATGAAAAAGAAAGAAAGCTGCGAAGGATGAAACCCAAGCCAGTAAAACTAACCGACGTTAACCACCGAAGAGCGGAGGAGTGGGGGCGCTTTAAAGATGGCGACGGGCGAGCTCGACCGCTTTTCTTTGATGAGACGACGGCGACAAATGAGAGAGAAGGGGCGACGTACGGGACTGGAAGCCACAATGCCGGTCCAAGTATCAGAATCATGTGCAAAATAATGCACTCAAACCGCCCTTTTATTGGACAAATTACCGAAAAGAAACGGAAACGATGAGCTGACCCATCCCGTTCCATTTGGAGTCGGCTAATGCGGAGCAGGTACACCAAAGAGATTAGACGTGAAAACCAAAAGTCCCAACACCATCCAAGAGGGAAGAAAAGGCTGTTGTGCAAAATTTGCCTAATAAGCCGAGAAAACAGCCTCACGAAACAAAGCCGCTGTTGAAACTGTCACACTTTGTTTCTTTCTCAACCCCTTACCTTTTCACCACGTGAAACTTAATAGCCAAAACAGCCAGAAACAACGCTTCGAGGCGCTCTGCTTATGTGTTTAAATCAGAGGCAGTTCAACTAAAGAGGGAAGTTCCCATCTCAGATCATTTCACAAGTAGTCTAGCACCCCTGAAAAAAGAAACAAGCTCCAGTATCTCACAAGCAAAGTGAAAAAAAGCACACATTTTGCTTCCTTCCTTTGCTTGTTAATCTTCATGTTAATCTTTAGTTCAACAGGGAACCTAAGTTCAGAGCCACGGTTGTAAATGACGAGAAAAAATGTGTTGGAAAGAAGTTTCATTGCTGGGACAACAGACATAGCTTCACCCACTACCAGCCTTGGCTTGTGCTAACCACAGCAACCACAGGGAGGGGACCTAGGGAGGGTTACATTCAGAGAAGAGCATTCTGGGAAACCAAACCGACCCGGCCCTTCTGTAAGCCTTCTGACTGCCTTCTGCTGCAGTTTAAGCCTGACTCAAAGCTGTCCTCTGAGCTACAGGCGGGGAAGTTTTTACAGCTAAAGCAAAATAAAACTACGGCGGCCTCTGCTCTGAACATCAGGGGAGGAAGGAAGCCTGGAGGAGGAGCCGAGGAGGGAGGAAGGAAGTGGGGTGGAGGCGAGGCGGGGAGGGGAGGGGAGGGGGAGATGGAGATTAAATAAGAGAAAAGAGGCAGAGGAGAGGGAGGCCTGTGCAGCCTGAACCCCGGTATCCACCCAGTCCAGAGGCTCCAGAACACAGTGTTCAGCGCCGGGGCCAGAGAACAGTGTGTGCTGGCAGTCTGCATTACCAGCACCAGTCTGATGTTATTACAACAGTAATCCACTTGTCAAAACAATATCAGCCCGGCGTCTGCAGCACCCTTGTTCCTTCAGCAGCCTGAATAATTTGCGTTGCGAGCCAGCCGTCCCGTGGCTTTTTTTTTTTTTTTCTGAGGCCATCGAGTTTATTCAAATCATGTGAAAGTGACCGATCGGAGACAACGGCTCTTCTCTGCAACGCCGCGCAACATCTGTAACGCTCAGCGGCGACGGTCGGAGCGGCCGAACCCGAAGGACACGTGACTGAACGCAGCGTCCGGATGTGTGTCTGTGGCGCAAGTTCCTCCTTTAAATGAGGTTTACTTGAAGTCGGTGACAGCGCCGGATTATCATGTCTGGCTTGATAAAGGTCAGACCTCTTCTGTTCAACCGCAACAGATTTCATAACCAGAGAAGGCAATCTGCTCTCAGCCTGCTGGAGCCGGTGTCGAAAACAAGCAACAAACCAAAAAACACACAAATATGGCAGCTCTGAAAGGCTCAAATTCGACGTTTTTTCGCTTGAAAAATTATTGATTTCATTGCAGGGTTATAGCTCCAGTTGTCAAAACTTTCAAGGTATAGCATCAATAGGAAAATACAGATGTTTTCAGCAGCAAAATCTGTTTTTTTTTGTATTTTTGGGCAATTTTTCAGATTTTAACTAATAAATTTGAGCTACTGATGTACAAAAACAATAAATGCTGTCACCATCAAGGCTGCATCAAACCACCACAAAAACACCAACATTTTGTTTTCTATCAAAGATGACAGCATCAAAAAGGCAGATGTTTGGTTTGTTTTGCTTGAAAAATGACTGATTTATCTAAATAGCTGTTGCATGGTTGTAGCACTAGTTATCAAAGCATTCAAAGGTTATGCTACTAAAAACATCTTTAGTATCTATAACATAATAGAGATACGTTTTCAGTAGCAAAATCCATTCAGTCTTCAGTTTTTAGCATTTTGAGGTAATTTCCTAATGTTATTGTCAAAAAAAAAAAAAGTTGCAACAAACAGCAAAACCCAAAATACTGAATGTCCTGTTAGATATGAAAGCATCAAAGGGGCTCAGGTTTGGTGTTTTTGCCTAAAAAATGACCAAATTATCCTAAAAGTTGCATTTTTCTTCCCTTTTGATTGCAGTTCTAGTATCAATACAAACATTTTTATATGTTTTTAGCAGCAAACTCATCTTAGTCGTTATTGGGTTGTTTTTTAACATTTAGCATTAAATGTTATTTTGAAAGATTTGAAAGTATAAAAACAAAGCTGCTACACACAGGAAAGCCCAAAATACTTACTTTCCTATCAAATGTGACTCATCTATGGGGCACAAGTTTAGTTTTCATTGCATACTTGCAGCTTTACAATCAATACCGAAAAGTTTTAAACGGCAAAGTCCTTTTTTTGTTTTTTTTTTTTACATTTTGGGTTGATTTTGCTTATTTTAAAAGATAAAATTGAACTCTTAAAGTGTAAAACCAATAAAAAAAACAGCAGTTGCAGCCGCCGCCGCTCGTCCCGGTGTCCAATTCAAAGAGCCGAACGCTAAAAGAGAGTAAACAGCGTGGAGAGAGTGCACACACACACAGTGACCCAATGACAGGCCTTTGACCTGTGTGAGCGCACAGTGAATGAGCGAGGCCAAGCGGAGGTCAGACGGTTCAGCTGACCCGCCGCTGAAAAGCAGCTGTCGGACGCGCAGCAGACAGACACACACTATAAAATACACAGTGTTTTGCAATTACAGCAAAGTAAATATCTGCAAGTTAAAGGGCCAGTTCACCTACGGTCGAAAAAACAAAGCTCTTTTTAAAGTTTTTTCTTAGATTCATCGACACATTTTGACAGATTCATTGTCAAAGCTAACTAGCGATGGTTTTCATTAGAGCAACTTTTTAATGTTTTCTGCTTATATTAAAGGTTCAGACTGTCAGATATAAAGTATATTGTGACTGAATGTTAAGACCAGACAGATTATAGCGCATTGTACTGAACCTGTACTGTTTTTAGATGTAAATACAGACCCGTTTAGAACAGTGATGGGTTAACTACTGCACTCTAACCACAGGCTTCCACTGTACACTTTGCTTTGTTGGTTTAACACCAGCCTATTTCAGCCCCCAGTTTCCTTTTTTTTGTGAATTTACAGCAATACTGTGCCTCATATTCATTCTACCAGCATCAACAAACAGTTAATGCATGGGGAGCTCACTTGTGTGGCTACTGAGGGCATACAGGCTCACACTGTTGGCCTTGAAATGAAAATCAGGCTAATGGCTATCTATAGAGACTGCACACACTCAGCCGGGGCCTCTAACATTGTTATTGCTCAATAAACTTAACATTTGAGCTCAGATGACCTGAGACGCTTCCGTGAGAAAGCCAGGCCTGGCTGGTTTAGTTTGCACAAAAGAACAGTCTTTTGTCCAAAAGCGTGCTCTCAGCAAAACCTGCGAGAATGTATTCCATGATTCAGATCTGACAGTGGATGTATGCTGACAGAGGAGCCTGGGCGTTCAGGGAACAGCCTGCTAGCTCTTTGCTAATTCAGAGTAGGAGAGTTACTCCCACCAGCACAGGAAATGCCTTTTCTCCTCTCAGTCTAGAAAGAGCTTCAGTTATTATGAATCCCAGCCTTGCAGCGAGGTAGCACACAGCCCAGAGCGAAGGCAGCACTTTATGGAATCAGTGCAACAGACGGCCCTTCAGAACCAAACACAGCCTGGACTGGACCGAAGACAGACAGCACAAAACAGATGGAAACCACAGCGACAGGACACCAGCAAAATACATGGGGAGAGCTGTCATTTCTTAGTGTAACTAGGGCTGGGCGTCATGGAAAAAAATCATACCACGATCATTTTTTTATTTCAGATGATATCGATATGTATCACGATATAAATCAAATCAGTTTTTTTCAAGCTTAAATTTTCCGATGCTCATAAGTTAGTTGTGAAGACAGAGTATTACTCCCCCCTCTTTATTCACCCCCCCCGTCCAGCTGTGTGTACTTCAGTGCCATAACTGGACATAACTGCCATAAACCGAAAGTGAAACAACGTGCTTTGACCATCCGACTCGTGGCTTTTACGCTGGAACCCAAAACGGTTCACACTCTACTTTTCAATAACGCAGTCGCCCAAGTTCTCAGTCATATTTTCTCCTGAGGGAACAGTCATGACCTCCTTCAGCCCAAACATTAGCGTACCTGCTGCAGCTGCTCTTACGCCTGTACCGTGTGCGTCAACCTAACCTGATTTGGCTCTAGCATGATTGGTTCGGTGTGGCGCTTCTTAATTATGATTGGCTTTTCTCACGTCTGTCAAAACACGGACGAATGAATTCTATTGAAATCGTATTGAGCGTGTGTCGTATTTCTATAGAGGAAAAGTTATATCGCGATACATGCTGTTATGGCTTTACTGCCCAGCCCTAAGCGTAACTGATACTGACACACACACACACTGAGCGTTTTTATTATTTGACTTTTGGAAGGCTGTGCACAACAAGCCCTCCAGCTGGCTTATTTCCTCTGCAGTCATTTCCTGTTTCCTGCTACACTCCAGAGCTCCATCTGAGTCAGAGAGGAGAAAAAAAAAAAAATACCATTCTCACAGTCACACCTGGCAATCAGAAACCTACTGTACTGTGAAATCAAGCATGGAGGCAAGTTTTGCAAGTGCACCGTTAATGACCTTTGCATGCTCTGTCAGACTTTTTTTGAACCATCGTCAGATTAAATCAAACCCTAACCTTGCAAACAGAGTCAACTGTGTTTTATTATTCGACTCATCTATTCTAATCTGAGCCACAGTCATCCTCTGTTTCATCCTCATCTTCAGCCACCTGAATATTTCTCCCAGACACTTTAAAAGTCGACTATGATACTGTTCAGCCATAAACGTCACCATTACTAATGTCGTTTCCCCATAGATTGATCCTATATTCTCTTTGTTATGAAAAAGTTCGACATTTCTGGACCCGCATATGTGATGTTCCTATTTTTGCTACGTTGCCGTTTGTTGTTGATGCACAGTTCAGACAAAACTGTGACATTTCTGACCTTGTTTGTTTGATTCCAAACAGATCAACTGACAGAAAACAGAGGTGATTAGTGGTTTTACTGTGGCTGTTTTCTTCTAAAAACAAAGCTAAGCTACAATGTAAACTATCAGCTGGCACAGT
Organism: Ostorhinchus cyanosoma; assembly: GCA_029814465.1. Taxonomy (NCBI): domain Eukaryota; kingdom Metazoa; phylum Chordata; class Actinopteri; order Kurtiformes; family Apogonidae; genus Ostorhinchus; species Ostorhinchus cyanosoma. Next base: position 30,442,943 of record JAPTYQ010000009.1, read on the forward strand.
GTTTCGTTTGAGGAACTGTTAAAAGAAGCATCTACGAGTTTTAGTTTAAAGAAAAAAACTTGATGATACCATAATAGAGATGTAGAAAAATGAACTTTATACTTTATTTACTGGTGGTTTCGGCCTGAAGTCAAAGTTTGGAATATCAATATTACGCAGAACCACTTTAACTCTAGACTTAATTCCTATGTCAGTTTTTTCTTCATTAAACCAAAACGTGGTATGTTCCCCTCATGCATGAACAGAACCATAAAAAGTTTAATAATGTCATAATCAAAATTAGCTGATATTGTAAAATGGAGGTTGATGAAATGGGAGTGTGTAATTTGTCTAGGATCACCATTATTGAAACTGTTAAATTTAATGAATTAGCAAAACACCATGAGTGGGTTATGATGTTTATAACCGAGCGTATTTGTGATTGAAATTTAGCTGCTTTTAGGTGAGACAGGATTTATTAACGGAAGAGGAAAGAGGGGAGAAAAAAAAGTAAAAAGTCAGAGAGACTCATCTATTTTTCAGTCTTTGGTTTTGGAGACGTATTGGATGAGTTCTATGTGTAACAAAAAGGTTGGAAACCACTTCTTCTGTATTATTATTGTGTTAAATCTACATCAGTAAAACTTGATGATACCATAATAACAATCAGCTACATACTTTATTCAGTGACTGATATAGTCTGTGGATACATGGTGTTGAATTCGTGGTGGTTTTGGTCCTAAGTGTGAGAGTTTGTAATACAAAACTATATAGAACCACTTTAAGGGTTTATTATTTTACTAAATTCCCTTTTATTTTTTTTCATCATTGTTACTGATATACTGTATATTCATCTTGGTTTATATCTCATAGTTTTGGTGGAACTAAGTGTGTTTTGGGACCAGACTGCCCCCTGCTGGTGACAGTTTGGTAGATCAATACAACATAGGACCACTTGAAAGGAAATTAAAACTAATAAACTGATTAATCTGGTACATGACGCAGGTGAAATTCATTTTTGGGTGGAATAACAGACTTGCTGTGGAAAAAGGCTGTACTTGAGCCGACCTCCACGTCCCGGCCAGGCGGCCTTTTCTGCCGAAACCGAAGTCCGCAACATGCTCACATAAATAGAAACTTGTATAATCTTATATGTGTGAAGTAGAAAAAGACAGAAAGACCAAAATAAAGGCTGCTTTCTTTGCTCCAACTTTTGCATCGTCCTCCTCCTCCTGCTGCCCAGAGAGCTCCAGCCCAGCTAGAGGCCTGCTGAGTTCACAGCCTGCTGCCCACCACACTGGGCCCACACACACACAACACACAACGCAACGCAACACAACACACACTCTGCCTTCGACACGCACACAGCCCTGTCTGCTGCCACTGCCGTTGCCATGGTAACCCTTGGGCACGGTGCCGTGATCAACAAGGCCTGGAGCTGCCGGGGCGCCATGGCAGCGACCTGGCTGGCACACACACACACACACACACGCGCGCACATACACACACACACACACACACGCACACACACACACAAATACACAACGGCAAAGAGAGAGATAGAAGGAGACAAGGAGGGAGAGGAAGTGAGTCGTGCACGAACACACACAAAGAGACACACACTTTGAAAGACTGGCACGGTTAAAGGGAAAGGGAGAGAGTTCAGTAATGAAGGGACGGAAAGAGTCAGGAGAGACGGAGGGCGAGGGGAAACGGAGTGCACACGCTCAGACACGCATGGCTCCGCCTCCCTCGGGAGACGTGCACGGTAACGTCTAGACGGCTGGTATCAGCCTGGCAGCAACAGTGCAAGTGTGACACAGCATGCAGCAGATATCAGCCTGGTTACAGCCCCCGCCTCTCCTCCTCTACTACAGTCAGTCAGACTCTCCATGGAAATAAATGAACTAGTTCAGTGCTGCTTAACCCGGGGGAGAGAGGGCTGTTTATGGGCGTGTGTCTACTCATGTTTTTCCTATGATACAGGGATGTAAAGGTGCGGCAATTTTTAGATCCAAAGATGCATCGCTGTGTAGAAATCGCAGTCAAAATGAACTGTAAGACCAGACGAACAGTTGTATTTCTACACGATGCGACCTACAAGGATCTGAATCGACGCCGCTATTTTGTCGTAGCACTTTCTAAACATCAGGGAGTTTCATTTGCATCTTGTATTAATTGATGAAAAAGTGATTGATCACCGAGACACATTGTGCATTTGAAGCGTCATGAGTGTACCTTCGACAGCTGGGTACATAAAGCAGCTTTTCCACTGCGAATAGCAACTCGACAGGCCTCGACTGTCGCTGCTCAGCATTTCAACTACACGTATACACTATTCGCTATACATCGTCTTCAGCGCGGCTGCAGCTACGGGGAACGAGGAAGAAACTGACAACTGTAGCTTAGAATGACTGAAATGACACATTCTGTTAAAAATTTCCCCACAGGAGAACATAGTCATTCGCTTCAAATCTGTACTCAGTTTATCAACATGGAGCAGACTTGAATATTTTATGAGATTTCTTGCTAGCTTGGCTTGGTTTTCTACATCCTGACACAATGACACATATATGTGCGGATGCAGCGTCAATTGTGGCTCGAATGATTCATGTTAAAAATCTCCTCAAAGATGGTGGAAGTGGAAACAGTATCTGATCGTCCACGGCGGATCAAGTCGTGGCGAGTCGAGCCAGTACCAGCAGCAGAAACGGGGCATTACTTAAAGACTTCAACCGTCATGACATGTTGGAGGACGTTTTTGTGCATTGATGTTGGTGAATGTATCACATGACCAGGCATTTGCACATTTTTTATTATAACTGTGTTCTATTATTATGTTAATGGAGGCGAAATTGTGATAAATAAGTTTATTTTAAGCTCACGAACCTGCTTCAATCCTTTAAACTCTAAGCCTAAAAGGGTCTGCCTGGAATTTTTTTTCTTATTTTGGCTACAAAAAAGGTTAGAAAATATGCAGTCACTAAGCCCTTTTTCCCCATTTTTTCCCAGAACACTTAGAACTTTCAACATCCAGCAGTCATTTACAATTTACTGAATGTTATAATACTGCTAATACAGCTTCTTCTGCAGCTTTCAGCACAGGTGCGAGTGAAATGACTGTAATAACGCAACAAAGACGATAAACTACGACGTCTCGGGTGTCAGAAACCGTTGGAATTTTTCCGATTACATAAACAGTGAGAGTTATTGTCATCCAAAGTGCATATGCGGACGGTGCGTCAGCGAGGAGTCTGAAGTGAATGGGTGAATGTACAGCTTTAAATCTGAGGGTTAAAAATCACGTCTTGCTTTAAGGTTCGAGGTTAAAGTGAAGCGTTTAGTCGCGTCGTAGTTACAGTTTATGTTACAGTAAATGTCCGTGAAATGAATATATGTGCAGCTGCAGAACACCGAGCCCATTACGCAGGTATCTCAGGGTCAGGAAAGAGATGAAGAGAGGAAGTGGAGGAGATGGGAGGTGGGAGACATGAGTGGGGAGGGGAGGTGTTATGAGTGTGAGAGAGGGGGGGGGGGGGGTGCTGGGAAAAAGAGCCA
>JAPTYQ010000009.1:30468252-30481736 GCA_029814465.1 Ostorhinchus cyanosoma
GAGAGGAGAGGAGAGGAGAGGAGAGGAGAGGAGGAGGAGGAGGGCTGTGTTATGACTGGGGGGTTGGGGATGAGGCCCAGACCAGACAGCCTCCATCTCCTCTGACCCCCTGTCTGAGTCTGGGTGAGTGTGCGCTGTGTCCCCTCTCCCCATCCAGACAATAGAGCAGGCCCTGTGCCTGATTGGGGTCAGCTGGTGGCTGCTGAGGGGAGGAGGAGCATGAGGAGGAGGAGGTGGTGGTGGTGGTACGTGGGGAGACGGGGGGTGGGGCAGGTTGTAGGTATCAGACACCGCTGTCTAACTTGTGTCTGGACGGGAAGGGAGAGGGACCAAAAATCAGACAGCCTTCTGAATCACTAATGAGGACCGAGGAGGAGGATGAGGAGGAGGAGGATGAGGAGAAGGAGAAGGATGTGGGCAACCAGAGGCTTCTCTTTTTGTTTGGACTCCCACACACATCCTGTACTGCTCGACTCCAGGCTGGGAGGTTAAACTGGGTTAAAACGCAAGACATAATAAAAAACCCCACAGACTTCCCTCGTCCACTGCTGAATGTTCAGTTTCAGGAATCTACAGCTGTGCCAGACTCCGCCGTTTGAACCTATGGGCGCATCAGCCTCCATCTGGGCTCCATCCATTACCAACATATGTGATGTAACTGCAGGACGAGCCGCTTTAATCCCGCCGCCGCACCAGTATTAAGTGTCACAAACTGCATCCTACAAGGCTGCTGTGTTGGTTTTAATTTAAAAACACAAAGCCTACTTCTTCGGTCTATCTTCCTATCGCCGTCTCTCTTTCTCCGCCTCTGGTGTAATCCTTGTAATTTCCTGTGATAAGGTCAGATCTAGTGCAGGGCCTTGTTAGGGTGCAGCCAGCGGCCCAGCTGGCATGGGCAGCGGATTTAATCACCCCCCCTCTCTGATAGGGGAGGTGAGGAGGTTCAAGGCTGACAGCAAAGCGGACATGAGGCAGAGCAGAAGGATGTGCAACTTCAGGAAAAAGGTAAAAACTATTGATTAAACAGCCTGAACTGAGCCTTTGTTCAGGCTGCAGGTGAATCAGATCTTCAACACAGACTCTAAACATCATCTCATAACAAAGCAGGCGTCAGAATAACCAGTTCCGCGTCTATTATTGCCGTCCTTAATGTCCGTGTTGTTACTTTTCAGATTTTTTTCCAACTTCCACTGTACCCTCTCTCTTGATAAACTGTCTTATAAGGCAGGTTCGCTCCGTCTCTGCCTGTACTGAAGCCTCTCCCAAAGCAGACAGTTTATTTCGGTATCTGTGCAAGTAGCAGCATGGGTTCTGCTCAGCGTTTCTGTCACTGCAGCTTTGACGTCGTCATCGTGGGTTGTGTTGCGACATTTTGAAGTCTGAGCGTGAGACGCGTCTGTAGAAATCCAACTTGAATCTCATCTCAAACCTCCGCCAAATGCCGTTTGGATCCAATTTACAGAAACTGCACTTCATGTGGTTTTTACTCACATCTGGGCTGAACTGGGCCTAAGTGGAGCTTAGTGCCGTACATGTCGGTGAGGATGAGTCACGCAAATTACGGCTCAGTACAAATTTTCCTTAACCTAACCCAAGTACATGAAGTTACACCGCATCGCTTTGTCTTTGTTGCAGCTCAGGTTCCAGTCAAACTGTGTTGTTTTTTCTGATTTTTTTTTTTTTTTGCACTGAGCGACATCTTTGCGGTGCTAGGCAACACATGATTTCTTGTCAATTTGACACATAACAGGAGCTATATTCAGGCAATTAAAAACAGCAGCAAGTACGACTATTCTCCACAGGAGCAGTTGGTTAAATCATGCACACATGATCAGTGTCTACTTACACCAGTAAACAACTTTTGGGTAAAAGCAGATGTAAGATCCAGGCGTTTTAAACTGATTGGTCAAGAATTTTGTGGCGTTTAAAGGGAAAAAAAATTTAATCACTGTGCCTTAAGTACGCTGAGGATATCATAAAAAGAGAAGAGGCCTGGACTCATGGAACATCTCTACTTCTGACAAACACGATAACATCAAACTCTGGTCATATTCCCATCTGGCACCGCATGCAAGATTAGATCCATGTTTCTCTTGGGTAGAAAGTACACTTACAGCTAGGCAAAAAGTTATTAAGTTGGTTATTTTGGTTGGATGATGTGAAGTATGCACTGCTCTGTCAGGCTTAATCCACCATAGACCTTCACAAACACCATCACATCCTCCGGTTGATCACTTTTCTTCTGTAACAACAACAATATCCTGCTATTTGTGCTTTAGTAAGACCTAACAGAGCTTTGCAACGGACTGATTTGATATAAAACAGTCTTAGATGAGTTTAGAACAAATAGCAGAGACAAGAGCAGGTAAAGCGCTTCTTTCTGCATCATTTCCTTAAAGTGCAGTTATCAGCGGTGACGGGTTAAATAATGTGTTTCCACCAACGGTCGCTGACTTAAATAACACAGAAGAATAATCACAGTGTCACGGATCTCATCTCATTTACGTGTTAGTGTAAAGTGTGCGATGCAGGCTGGAGCGTCAGATGACCCGTCAGTGTTTTATTCTGAATGACACGCAAAATATTTCCACGGTCTATGGATTTTTAAGACTTTGCTCCATGCATTCCTCTTAATGTGCAGCTTCCTGGGTATTACCTCCACCCTAAAGAGTGTACGGTCCTCCCAGCCACCCCCACACCAGCGCCACCCCACTGGAAACTTCAACCTAAGCCTCTTCAAAATCCAAGAAAAACCCTGAATACCACTTGAAGAGACATGTGATTATTCTACTGTCTGGGTGTTCCTGCTCACATAAACAAACGGATTACCCAAAATCTGACAAACAGCAGGCGGGACAGATTTTTTTTTTTCTTTTTTTTCATACGATGCACAGCAGCATTTGTAATTTCAAAGCAATAATCGCTGCTTTGTTTCATGCGAGGACGGAGACGAGACATGCAGTAAGACGGGGTTTGCAAAGTAATAAACACGCCAAGCATTTCATTTGTCTGAATGCTGGGAAAAACAAATTGGCTACAAGGCAAAAAAAAAAAAAAGGCATAGCGTGCTTGTGTACTGTCTGCCAACGTGCGTCTGGAGGGCAGCATGTTGATTGACTGTAATATGTCCCGTCCATGTCTGCAGACCTGGAGTCATGAGACGAGCAGCAGACAGCGGGGCTGATTCATTCACCGGAGCTCTTTAGCATCTCAGACAGTGGAGCTGTGTGTAAATAGATGTTGACCGAGACAGCAGACTACTAGCCACCCCCCACTAGCGCACACACACTTGACGGATGGCCTGTCTTCAAACACACTAGGACTACAAATCTGCCCTGGTCCCAAGGGCATTTTGGGAACTAAGGGAGGAGGTCTATGTATGTGTGTGTGATTCTGGGGTTGGGGGTGCAGAATCTAGACACAAAGGGAGTCCCGGCAGCCAGTGACGAGGATCTGAATGCTGCCAGGGTTGGAGCACTGAGCGGGCGAAGGTGCTGCAGGGACAAGTGGAAGGACACCAAGATTGACCTTTTGTCTGCTTCGGACTCCGGACGTGGTTTCCTCAACTTGACCCGCTCCTCTGAAGTAAACTAAGCTGCTCCGGGTTGCTTTTTCTACCTCTGAGGGTTGTTAGTTTGATCCTGAAAACGCAACATAATACAGCAGCGGGGGTAAGACTAAAAACAAAACAAAAAAAACAGTGAATGGTGGTTAAGTTGATTTAAGGCAAAAAGAGAAGAAAACCAAAAAAAAAACAAAAGGCCATGACGAATCTTGGCCCCGCTGCCTTAACATGATACAGTGTTGGGTTTAACATCCTGGACTCTAGTGTGAGACAATGACACGTTCAGCCCAAACAAACAAGGGAAGTTGCACATCAAGTACACACTGTAGCTTCAACCACAAAAAAAAAAAAAACACATCTTCACCTGAACAATTCAACGTGTTCTCTTTCAAAGACTCCTTCCACTTTAAGTAAAAGATGAAAGCGGTGACCGAGATCAAAAAAACGCAGCTCCTGCATCGTCGGTAAAAGCGGATCACGCCGCCAAAGTTAAGACGAGATGTGAAGTTCCATTAGAGAAGAAACAGACGCTGATAGAAAGTAAGTGTGTTTTTAAGCCACGCTGAACAAACAGCCACGTCTTCCCAAGTCAAAGGCCGAGACAACCGCCTCTTAAGCTGCTTTAAACCTACTTAACTGACACTCTGCATTTCCTGTCACCTCACTATTGTCAGCTCATCAATATCGTGACACAAACAGAGTTCTTCAAGTCACCTCGAACCTGGAGATGAAGCCTGGACCAGCTGAGAACCATGGGAAAAAAAACACTGCAGGTCAATCGTCGGCCGGAACGAGTAATATTTTTGATATCGTGTGGATTATTCCATCATTTACATGTATGTTTGTCAGTTTAAGTCAACAATTAAACAGTGAAAGTACATAAATACAGAGGTGACATCATCCACGTCTGAAGATGCTTCTGCAGCTTCAGTAGGACCGAACTGGATGGACTTTTTCACACCTTTTAATACTTTTTTGTGTAAAACGTACAAACCGTTGCCCACAGTGAGCGGTTTCTTTACTGTCTTTGCCAGAAAGTGTGATGTTCTTGGCTTGTAAAATTATCTTTTACACATACAAGCATCATATGAGTAAATGTCGATTAAAAAAAAAAAAAATACAACTCTCCCCTTGACAACTTTACAAATTTTTTGGTAAACTCACTATATCGGTATCTACGTGTATAATTCCTGCCACATGACAACTTTTATTAGGTTTTTTTGTTCAAGCTGCTGATGTCAGTTTCATTTTTTGACAATGAAGTTTATTGTTACACTGCAAAATACCATATATACAGTACTTGGTTGGTTTAGTAAAGTTCTAATGACCACATATGCATTTCTCAGTCTCTGTATTTAAAGCCTATCTGATATATGTGAAGTATGAACAGCAGGAAAAACTCAAGTTTCAAGGAAAAAAACAGCGTCTTGAAACCAAAGTGGTTGTAATTAGTGTGATCTCCCTTTGCACTTAACATGTCTTTAACCCTTTTGTTCAGACAATATGAGATTTATAGCATTAATTTTCTGATATTTTATACCTGATTTAATGTCAGATGTTTCTACTTGTTTGTGCTGCTTCTTGTCATGGGGTCAGAGGTCAAACTAAACAGTGACTTTCACTTTGACAAAACATTTAGTTCAGTTTTTAGTTTGTCTTTTACAGCTGTGCACATGTTTCCTGTATTTTCTTGTTGTATCTGAAGAAAAAAAAAAAAAAAAAGAGACTGAAAAATAAATATGCATGTTCATTTCAACCCTGAAAAACAAAAAAAAGATAAAAGTGGAATGAGACTTTTGCTCAGTACTGTATCTTTGTAACAAGTGTTTTCTCTCCGCAAAACACACTTTCAACTCAACCCAACATTAAGACTAAACAAAATCTAGTGTCGCTACAGCTCTAGAGCCACATCTGTTAAGTTAGTGATGCACAAGACACAAAAATAGATTTCCCTTTGAGCTACACTGAAAACAATCCCTAATCATATGTGAAACTGTCATCAAGTAGCACCAAAAACTCCCCAAACTAGATTTAGACTTCCACATCACGAGTTGTGAAAACCATGAAAATTAAAGCAATACATCACAAACTCTCCTTCAGAGACTCTTAAAGTGATTAGGAAACGTGCATTTGCCGTTAATGACTTGGCGGGGTGGGTGTGTTGGTGCGTGTGCAGGTCAGCTCTGCGGTGTAAAAAAAAAAAAAAAAAAAAAAAACACAGGGTCTTGGTGCGACACCCCCTCCTCACGTTAAACAAGGAGTTCTTTCTAAACCCACCGCTGTTCACCGCTCTCACCCCTCGGCTCAGGAGAGGTGGCAGACTAAATAAGGCTCCATTGAGAGACACTAACCAACTGTAGAAATTCCCTGTGAAATTAATTAAAGCACTGATCGCAAAAAAAAAAAAAAAAGTCTGTCTGGAAGAAAAAGAAAAGATTTCGTTTTCTTTAATGCTCTGTTTTCGGTTGTCTTTGCCACTCCTCTCCCCAAGGTCCCACCATATCTATTCACACTGTTGAGTTTGAAGTCTGTTTTTTTTTTTTTTTTTTTTTCCAAGGCTCATTATTAGAATTCATTAATAATAAACTAAATACAAACCTAATTCCAAATCAACAACACCTCCATAAACAAAAAAAGACGCAAAAAAAAAAAAAAGAGCCCAAAAAGCCCAAACAAACAACAAAGAGCTTAGTAAGAGATTGGATTGGCTGTCTGGCTGGAGACTGCAGGGTAAATATTGGCTGAGCTTGAGAGTGGCTGTCTGTGTGTGTGTATGTGTGTGTATATACGTGTGTGTGTGTGTGTGTGCATATATCTAGGTGTAAATGTGAGTGCTCGCGCCGATGTGTACATCTCCGCGTATGTGTCGGAGAGAGAGTCAACAAGTAGCCGTGTGCGTGTTTGGCCTGAGGTAGTTGACAGATGACCCTGCTGCCACCTACACACTAACACCACTCATACACAGGATTACAGATCAGGCCGTTTACATCCGTCTGGCTGGCTGGCCCCCGCTGCAGGCCAACTGTTACATACACATACACGCAGGCGACCGCTCGGGTCTCCGACACATGGACCCCAGCCTTTCCCGAGAGGCTAAACGCGAGCGGTATGGAGCTATATGTGTGCATCTTAAGGAGTCAGATGCTAAAGATGTTCTAGGAATATTCCATACAAGGGGTTTCTAGGGATTTCTAGTTTTAGAGCAGCTTTAACAGTACTTTTTTTCTATCTAACAAGCCTTATATTCATCTAATGTTCATTGTGGAAGTGTGTTGTCATTGACGCTATGATCAATCCAGGTCAAACCAGATCAAATCCAACTTTTTTTTTTTACCCGTGTCAGTCTGAACAGGATAAATCAGACTCAGGATACTTTCAGATGTGGTACTGCATCGGATACGTGACGGTCATGGCACGTTTCATCCGAGTTTTATTTGACTGAAATGCGACAGACGTCACAATTCAGGTGGGACCCCACAAGATACTTTCCTTAAACCAAGTGGACTATGTCTGCACGATCCTGGAAAAAAACAGATATTGTGATTTTTAAAACTACTCGGGTGGATGTAATAATTGTGTGGCGCTGACATAAATGGGAAAATTGCGTTTCCTCTCGTTGTGGCGACAGGTGGAACGCACTGTCGACACAGAACACGTGTGTCAGCTTCATCCTCGTAGTCGAAATAATTCCAGATCACCGACGTTGCTTTTCCTTTTGCCGCCACGTCTTCGTTTTCGGTGATTTTCTCTTGTTCGTTGCTCATTTTTCAATATTGTTACCAGCGACTCAGTCCATGTGCAGGGGGCGTGGTCTGCTCTGGCAAACTGATTAAGAAGGATTGTGATTGGTGGATCGCTGCGTGCAAGTGTGTGTCGGGTACCCAGGTTGAATTAGACGAGAACACACTGAGTTCATTCGCCTCCTACGTCGCAGAGTCTGCGATGTGATGGCGATGCTCAAACGATATATTGTGCAGCTCTTAAGTGAACTGTCATTTTTTTACTCTGCAGGTAAAAAGTGCCTCAAATCCAGACTGAGCTCAATAAATGGTGTTACGTGTCGCACCAGTTCTTATGGCATTTGGCGTGCTATACCTTTGCATTTTCGACCTTTGGCGTGTTACTCAGCGCCATTTGATCGCGTCTCAATGCACGCCAAGATCTCCAGTTTGCATAACCCTAACCCTCAGTGTGTGTGGAATTTGACGCATCAACTTAGATGTGACGGGGGCTAATAACGGTGTAAACATACACTCGGAAAGCTTATAATGCGTAGATATAACGCGCCAATTAAAAGTGGCGTCTATATTTACATGAGTCATGGTATCACGTTGCCAAATCGGACTTTTTTGCCCACATGTGACTCATATCTGATTTTTTTTAAGACAGTCTGAACAGCACAGATCTGATTTTTTGGGTTCGAATCAGACCCAGTCCACTTTCATTTTCATTTTCATATGTCGTCCTAAATCGGATACATATCTGCTGTTTTGCAATTTTGACTTCAGTGTGACCGGTCGTGTCGCATTTCTTACAAATTTTACATTACGTGGAAGAGGCGGGACCTGGAAACATCTATATTTACTTCCATTAATACAGTGTGACGTCACTTCAGGTCCATAAACTGTTCACCTGTGAATCTGATGGCATCGCATTCGAATTATAATCTGAACAACCGTGCAAAAAAATGTATTTCAGTAAAAAAAATCTAAATTATGAACTGCAGTGTGAATGTAGAGGTAGATGGTCTGTGTTCAGTGTTAAAGCTTTATTATCATTTGTTTATTATTCTTATAAGTGTCTTTAATTTGAGGTCTATTGTCTATTCTATTCTCACTGTGTCTGCCTGAGTAAATAAAGATTCAATCAAATATTTTACTAAAAAGAAGTTTTTGCATTTTGGAAGTTGTCGAACCCAAAACAGCTGCAGATGTAACTTGTAACTTCTCCTCACAAATATAATGCATTCCCTTCAGATTTCAGATTAGATTTGAAATGTTTAATCAATTAGTTGCATGAAAACTATTCATTTTGATGCTATTTTTATAATCAGTTCATTATTTAGGGGGATGTTTTGGGCAAAAAATGTCCAAATTTGCTTGCTTTCAGCTCATTAAACGTGAAGATTTGTTTACTTTCTTCATCTTCAAGTCAGTCAATTTAATATGTTTCTGGGGAGTGAATTGAAAAAAATAAGCACTCAGGAGGCATCGCATCAGGGTCTCACAAGATGTTTTTGTGTTTTTACTTTTGACTGAACAATTAATCGATGATGAAAATAATCATTTGTTGCAAGTGCCTACTTTAGATGGAAGGTTTTGGAAACTCTTTGCTGCAAATTTTGGCCAGAAAAGCATCAGTTCAACACCTCTCCAGCTCAAACTATTAAGGAACAAATAAGGCCAGGAGACTATAAAAAAAAAGGGCTTGCTGCACAAAAAAAAAAATCTCTCCACTGAAACTCAGTTAAATCTTTTTTACTATTTAGCATTTTCTGTGAGTTTTCACTTGTGATTTTACTTCCAGTTCTTGTGTTTGTCTGACATTCGACCTCTGAAAACAGACTTCACTGACCTCAAGCTAAAGGTTGGACATTCTTACAGACTTTCTCTCAAATAAGCGCCGCTAGAAGTAACATTTCTTTAAAAATGATGTTCCTGTTCAACAGTGAAGTTTCTCTACAGGGGATCTTCTGCCATGAACACTGCACAGCTATCATGATGACACATCCTGATTGAAAAAGGAAAAAGGTGTGTTTGCTTTAGGCATAAGAGAAATGACCTCACACAGTTGGCATATAGTATTTCCCCACCTGTTTAAGAAAGACGGTACTGATAGGACGGAGAGTCAATAGTAGATTAAATGACTTAAGAGTGGAAAATGTTTGCAGAGGACCTGCCTATGGTGTCACACTGGAAGGACTTTACCTCCACACATATCTCTCTGGGTCAAAAATGACACCAGAAAAACACCTGATATCTGTACAGTCACGTACAAGGAGCGCATGAAGTAATGGTGTTTGACCTCAGGACTTTATAATACCACACCTACAGTGAGAGATAACCGCACGGCTCAAGGAATATAAACACAGTGACGGCTCCAGACGACACTTGTTAAAGGTCTGCTGTCTCTCAAATCCTACATGCGAATCCCGGTGTAGGCTCAGGTTGGGATCCTGGCTGTGACACATCTGCGCTGTGATCCTCCTATGTTCTTAGTCCCTTTCAATTTTCCTCCTCGTTTGAATAAAGAGGAAACACACCAGTGGGACCGCCCGCTCTGCTTTAAAAAAAAAAAATTAAATAAAATAAAGCCAGACTGTAGCTCTTTTCTTCAGCCAGAGAAATCATCAAAGCATGAGCTACATTATTCAGCCTTGCCGAGTCTGCATGACAACACAGCCAACAAACAAGAGCTCTTTTCAGAACCAGACGGCCACTACAGTAGGACACAGCTATTTCAAACCACTTGTGAATGGAGCTCCCTCTAACTAGTGAGACGCTCAAACGATGAGAAACGCATTGAAAATTGCAGGCCAGTGTTAATTCAAATTACAAACACAGACGCATGCATATTCTAAAAGATGCTCTGCAGATAAATACACTAAATACAAGTATCACACAACACTTTTTTTCTTTTTTTTTTTTTTGCAGCAAAGCTAGTCTGATTAGTTTGGAAGTCTGTGGCAGTTCTGGTGGATTCCAGTGGAATTAGGCTCTGTGTTGTATCAGTGTGTCTGTGGATCATGTCTGAGTGTGTGTGAGTTTTTCCTGGCCGGCGATACGATGATGCCACAGAAAACGAATGGTGGAACACCAGTCCGTCTGCCAGACAAACGCACACATACACACACTTCTTGGTTACAATGTGGCGTCAGCGCATCCATGCTCTGCTGCCAAATCTAAATCTAATATCCAGCGTTCACCTCACGTTGCCCAGGCCTGGCGATGGCCCCAATGGAAATTACACATCACTGTAACTCTGTCCGTCCGTCTGTAGTTTGTGAGTCTGTCTGTCTGTCTGTCAATATGTCTGCCTGTCTGGCTTTGAGATGTGTCCGTCCGCATCTCTGTTTATATTTCTGTCAGTACTTGTCTGGCAGCCTGGTTATGAATCTACCGCCTGTCTGCATGTCTGCTATGTGCCCGTCTCTTGTTTATTTGTCTTCCTCTGTCTGTCTGTCTGTCTGTCTGCATATCTGTCAGACTGGATACATGCACTTCCTCTGCATTTCTACCTGTCTGCCTGCCTGCATGTGCTTGTCTGCCTGTCTGTCTGTCTATGTGTCTGTCTGCTTCAGTCATAAAGAGGAACATCTGCAGTGGATCTAGCAGTCAGCGGCATTAGGGCAGAGCTGATAATGATAGTTTCTCTCTGGGCTGCTCAGAAGGCAGACAGACATAACATACCATTCCAGCGTTTCCTGTCTATGCTGACAGGCAAACTATTTAACCCTCTGTGGTGATCCCTCAGAGCATATGCACAGCCCACCAGGCCTATAAGGCTCAATCTCCTGCCATTCTATAAAACCCAGCCATATGGCAGGAAAAAAGTAAAGCAGCAAAGTTTAATCACACTCCCAATGAATGAGGCTGCACTATCTGCTGAATGCTGATGTTTGAAGTACACTGTTATATAAAAGTTGGACTATTTTTCACCTTGATCTCACAGTGGAGTTGTGTCTATGTATAATTAATGAATACTGTGAGGCATAAAGTGTGAAAAGAGTCGCTGTGAACTCCATGCATTGTGCTGCACAAGTCAAATAGGTCAAACACAGACACAAAATCACACCATCAGTCCATGCATTAAAGTTTCCACAGGACATGCAGAAAATCCTCAGCTAGAAAGAGAAAAAAAAAATAAAAAATGTCTGTTCCCCAGGAAACAGCCGAGTAGAGCCAGTTAACAGCAGAATTGGTTTAGGGTCTTGATGAATACTAAGTCTGATTTGTTGTCCTAGTCTCACATAAAACGGATTAAGCACCAACTAAAGTCTGTTTTAAGGTCAGGAGGAAACGCAAACTACTAGACTATTTACTCACATATCTCCATTCCCTGTGGCTGGGAAGCGGTGCAGTTGCAGGAGCAGGTGACATTGGAGTTGCCGGGGCCGCCAGGGGCCGTTAGGTTTTGCATGGGGCTGGGCAGACCGGGACACCGCTCCGGGGAGAGAGCCGCCGCCACCGTCGGGGCCCCGCGACGGGAAAACAACAGAAAACTTCCAGGCAGCGGCAGCGCAGTCCGCCGCTACGAGTAACTCCCGACAGTTTCGCACTTAATTTCCTCGGTTCTTATCACGCCATATTCGTCTCGGAGCGGCTCGGACAGTGAATTAGCAGGAGAACTGGGGACGAGCCATTCCCTTCGGCTATCGCATTGTGTAGTTTTTTCCGTTCCTTCCTCCGCCGCCGAGAGCAGCTGTCCTCCCTCCGCCGAACCGAGCAGACACAGCGGGCTCAGGCCCCGCCCACAACGCAGACCGACCGCAGCTCCGACTAATCAGAGCGCTCCGGAGGCGGGCCAGACGCGGCGACACGGACGTGCTGCATTCAAGTGCCGACGGAAATACCCCTACTCTGACCTCATCGGACCAAAAAACACGACTAACACCTCCCACCCTCCTGGGAAAGTCTGGGTTTTTACTCTGATACTATGACTCAGGGTGTGTTAAAACTTAGCACTTTTAAAACTTGAGATCTGACTGACTCATAGATTTTTGTCAGAATGTGGGAGGTTTTAGGCAAAGGCACAAAATTTGGTCTCAATCATTTCAGAATCCGTTCATCTGTTGGGAACTGGAACTATACTGTTTACAAACACAAATGTGTGTGACATCTACAAATATCTACATTTACTATTATGTGCAGTTTTCAGTTTTTAATCACTGATGCTCATTACTACTTTATTTCAGGAACCTGTCATAAACCTTGACTTGACCTCGAACAGCGAATATTCTCTCCTGATATAAAAACTGCACAAAAATTGCACTAAACTGTTCAGACATTGATAATATGACCTTATGTATGTACAGTTTATATGTATGTAGAGTTTATTTTGTTCTTATTTTACTTCTCTTCCTTTATTAAAAAAGAATTCCATCTGTGTGTTCACACACTTGGTGAACAAAAATGATTTTGATTCTTTACTTTTGACTTGACTCGTGCATTTCGTTTGACTCATTTTCTTTTCTCACAGATACCAATCTAGACATATCTCAGTCTTTAAATGAGTAATGAGCTATTTTGTTTAATTAGGGGCCCCCGATTTCTGTCAGGCTTGGCGTGGTGTTGTCTGGAGTCACTAGTTAATATTCATGAAGGTCCTTGCATATATTAGCAGCCAAAAGCTTTAATTTCCTATCATCCTGACTGGCTATTCACAAATGCTGCATTTGCTGTGACACTTCCTCTTGTTAAATGTTTTCCACAAGATTGTGATACTAATAGTCTGAGTCAGTTCATTAACAACATGTATATTTTCTTTTCAGCGCATCCCTCTAGGCTATGTTCACTTAAAAACTTTGATTATATATGTTTTTAAAATATATTAGTTAAGGACAATACATGTGGGGGTTGTTATATTTAGACTCAATGCATCTGAGGCAAACTCAGCTGAAGCTAATTTGCATAAGGTTAAGCTTTTAGGAAATAACTAAAGACAAAATATATCAAACATGGGCACAAAAGTTAATATGCACAGAGTAACAGAGGTTAAGAGACTAAAAATTAATAAGAAATCAAAACAGGGTCAGAGACTGTTACCATTTCCAGCCTAAAGGAGCTGACTGCGCACTGACAGGCACATTCACAAGTAGGATGTAGAGTTGAACGAGGAGGCCTTGAAGGCAGCACAGAGGAAGGGATGGGACAGGGGTTATACTGTATGTTTGTGAGTGTGTCTGGGTTTCAGAGGGGAG
>JAPTYQ010000009.1:30522503-30545517 GCA_029814465.1 Ostorhinchus cyanosoma
AAAACAAATGTACCTTTAGTTGTACCAGGCATTAAAAGGAGCAAGAAATTGAAGAAAACAAGGGTTGGTCTAATAATTTTTTCCGCGACCTTATAATAGATTCAATTCAGCTACCGGTAAAATATTTTGGCTATTTGTAAGGTATGAGGCTAGAATGGGCTGCAGGCTATTTGTGGAACAACAAAAAAACAAACAAAAAAACCCCAATCACATTCAAGTATGAAATGGCTGCGATGGTTGAGCTGCAGGATCTAAAAGGCTTTAAAACTTACGAGTCCGATTTTTTTTTGTTGCCTGCAGCTCATATAACATTTCTATCCTGTATTTAGTTATAGGAACTTATATAAAGAAAAGAAACAACAACAGACTAATTAATATTTAGTGTTTGTTACTCTACACCAAATACAAATTAAAATATAACATCCTTTCATAAAAACTCAAAAAAGTAATGATGTAACTCTGGTATAAACAGTTCATTATAAGTCTTCTCCAAAACATCAAACTCCTTTCGACCCTTAAAAACAAAACTCCTGCTGAGGTTTAACAGTATGATCCTTATTTAACAGAGTAGAATAGTGCCAGGTGCATTTTTTTTTTATTTTTTTTATTTCATCTCCGGATAAAAGCATGAAATATTGCCGGCATTAGCTCAAACTAAAGGACAACAACGTTCCCGATGGGTCACTAAACAGTCCCTGAATGGCTCTTTCCACTTCTCTGGTGAATGTTTTTGTCTCACATTAAGAAAAAACTATTGATCCCCTTCAAACTCGATGATGGAAACACGCCTAATTCACATTTTTTTCTGACACCTCAAAGGTTTGCGGAAAATTAGACCTGACAGTTAGATGAAAACATTCGTCCCCCTTTCTTATATATCCGTCCCCCAATTTCTACCTCTTTTTTTTCCTCTCATCTAAGTGCCCCCCTTTCATCCCTTCTCCATCCCTCTCTTACATCCTTTTCTTCCCTCTTTTATCTCCCCGGCCCTTCTTTCTCCTCTCCGTCGTCTATCTCCTTCTCAGCGTCGGAGCATTACAGAGCCGTCAGAGTCAATAGTGTCCCAGTGAGCAGCACAGGTCAGGTAATGAATCTCTTTCCCCTCTGGAGCCCGTTGACATGGGGCTCCTTTATCACCCCGCTCAGTGGGAGCAGGACACACTGGGATGGGGATCAGTCGGTGCAGGTCCAGGTTAGTATGGGGGGGGGGACCACCATACAGGCACTTCATCAGCCTGTAATATGGGCTGGCACACTGCAGACTGCAGCGCCGTGGGGGCTGGGCCACCGAGGGGCCAGCATATATATGTATAAAAGCACATGGGTGTCCTCGAGTAAAAAAAGAACTCTACAATATCCTGTACAGTATTTGTCAAATCCAATTAATTTTACTGCAGCAAAAATGAATTAAAACTAATTTGTTGAGTTAACCTAACTTGCTTTCACATGTAAAAAAGAGGTGGTAAAATGGAAACACTTTCATTCTGTAGCTTAGCCCAAATATTAAACTAATCACATTCTAAAAAACTGCATACCAGATAATTAGTTTTGTATTACAGGTTGCTGGGTATTACATCCATGTGAGTGAGAAACAGACTGATTAAAATGTTTTTTTATTCCAGGCCTCAAGGCCTTTTTAAAGGTTGTAGACAAAAAAAACTCAATATCAAACCTTTTCTAGTGGTTTCATTGAATATCATATGTGTGACTTTGGTTCCTCAGTATGAATATAATTCATTATTAATTAAATTCTTCAATTTTAGATATAACCCATTTAACATGAAAATAACAAAAACAAGTACTGAAGGCACATTAGAGCTAAATGCCCTTGTCTCAAAATGAAAAGATGTAGAAAATATTCAGGCTTAAAGAACTGGATATATTAATAAAACTGCTAATAGCGATGGTTCTGATTCTGCATTTTCTCTATGGTATAAAACTACTACCATACATACATGTCATATGCACCATTATTTAATGAAATCAATTTGCAGTTCTATTAAATTTCCAATAGCTTGAATTGAGGATGAATTAAAATTGTGTATATGGGCTGCATAATTAACCCTCAGTTAGAAAAAGAACAACTCTAGGAGGGTGCAATGAGCTACAACAATGGTGAAAACTTCAAGAAATCCTTCCATTTACATGACAAAATGTATGTTTTCTTATTTGGATGGTTAGTGGTATTACCTCCCAATGACAAGACCAGTAGGCAGTCAACACTGTTCAGCCAAATTCAACACTGTTCAGCCAAATTCAACACTGTTCAGCCAAATTCAACACTGTTCAGCCAAATTCAACCCTGTTCAGCCAAATTCAATTCTCAATAATTTCCTATCCTGGGATTAATAAAGTATTTGTGATTCTGACATTGGCATACCTGGTTCAACTAAAGCATTGCACTGCAGTCAAAAGCATCCGAGCTCGTACTAGTGGTGGAATATTTTGTAATGTGAACAAGGCATTTTCCTGCTATACAGAAAAAATAATTGACTGTTAAGGAAATATCAAAAACGAAGTGTCAAAACAGGCTTCTTTGGGCCAGTTTGAGCAGATTTGCATCAAGATGTACCACTAGTCCTGCTCAGTTTGACGTTTCACTAATTGAACCAAGTGGGACATGATTCAGGCGTCATTTGTGGATTAAACTGCACCTCTGATTATTTTTAATTTTATTTTTAAGTCCCACCAACTGCTTTAAAATCATTGTGTTCTTTGTGGATTCAGTTACACCAGAGTGTTTAGTTGCAGAACTTAGTTATGTCCATGTGAAATGGATAGAGGAGGATGGGAGGTAGGTGACTACTATCAGACGATGCAATGATTAGCTTCATGTGTGGCTAGTTTTGCCAAATAATCCAGAATTGGTATACCAGTGTTACATCTGGAATGGAACGGCAGGTTTACATTTGATGGATGAACGTAATGTTAACTGGCCGGCTGTGAAAATGCCTTAATTACCTTTCAGTATATTGAAATTCAAGTGGTCAGACAGGAAATGAGACGTCTGTACCTCCTCTAGAATTTCTATCCTGTGATTTTGATCGATCGCAGGGGTTTTCAGAGAGGTGAAAAGATTCGCTGTTAAGATTCTGCCGAGCACATTTCTACAACACCGAAGCAACGCGGCACCTCCCATAAGTCTGATAGTTTGGCTTGAAATGGTATGAAGTCATCTACCTTTACAACAGTGGAGCTTTTTTGACTTCTGCTCAAGGATTTGGACTAAATCAGGCCTATTCCAAATCTGAAGATAATCTGAGCTACATCGGTCAAATTTACATATAGTTATAAACTTCAAGCCCAATGAAGAGTCAGAGTCCCACTTGTTCCTTGTTCTTGTGATCACGGTCTTTTCCTGCCGTGGAATCAACAGTATCACCATCATGTTTAGCTTGAAGAACCATAGTAAATGGTTTTCATTTCAGAAATATCTAGAGGAAATTGTTCACCTGTTTATCACTTCCATAAACCAAACTGAAGAACAAAACCAAGGTCTGAGTGAAGGAAACTAATTTGGAGTAACATTCTACTTTTATTATGCCCTCAACAAACTGATCCTAATGGTTGAACAGAAAGGGTTTCACATCAATGGTTTCCTCTAATCTGGGTCCAATGAAAATTCCATCTTTCAGCTCTGTATCACTTTGGACTGCACCAAATTTTTTCTTTGAGGTATTGAAAGCATGTGAATTTCAATCATTTAGACTTAATAGAGCTCCAATACTGGTGTGATATGCAGTTAATGGCTACGCTTGCGTGTTGACAAAGTCCTGACATGCTGGAGAAATAGTGCACAGAGGAAAATAACTGAGATGAGCAGGTGAAGATTTTAACGCAAATACATCACCCACTCCAACCTGCCAGACACAAACAACGACAAACACTAAAGTCAGTTATATCTTCAGGGAATTATTTCAGGACTTTTATACTGCACACCTGAAGGCCCAGACCTGCTTCATAGCTCCCTTCAAAAGCCACAACAGGAACAAAAGGTGCGTATTCACTGATTTCTATTGTGAAGCACAAAGTAGCTTAAAAAAAAAACAACAAAAAACTGCAAACATGAAAGCATCCGAGGCATGACTAAACGCGTCGGTCCTGTGATGGGTCTGAGCCGGTCTGTGCTGCATCACCAGAAGGTTGTAAGTGTGGGTAAAGGCTGCTGGGAATAAACAGAGTTGTCCGCTTTCAAGCAGCTGACTCAACCTTTTAATGCAGAGTGCAGACTGGTGTTGGCAGGGCGGTCCACAGTCTGGACCCCCGTCAGCCCAAAGTGACTCTACACTGAGTCACACAACTTTCCTCCTTATTTAACTCACGCATTTGTCTTTATGCTCCCTCTCCTCCCTCACCCCCTCATTTCCTTCCTCCTTTTTTTCCCTCTCCACGTCTCTGCCGCTCTTGACATCCTCTTTCTCCCTCTTTCTTCCCATTCCTTTTTAAACCATCCAGCCCCGCTCCTTGTGCTGCTTCTTTGCTGGCACAGTTAGCAATGATTACTCATCCTAGATAGCAGAGCCTCAGCCTCTCTGCCCTTCCTGTCTGCTCTATCTGCAGTATGAAAGTGTGTGTGCGTGCATCCATGTGTGTGCATATGCATGTCTCACAGATTGGTACGAGGGCAGTGCGTCACACCTTCTCGTGTGAAATTAGTGATGAATAAATGACTGTATAATTCAATCTGAGCTCAGTCAATATGCAGAGGCTGAATATTTAAAAGCCTCTAAGCTCATCTGTCAGTGCACAGCCATTAGTAGAGGAAGAGGAGGAAGAGGAGGAGGAGGAGGAGGAGGGGCACACTGCTGGACATATTGGACATACCTCAGGAGAACTCTCCTCCTAATGTAGTCTGCCTCTTTGGTCATCTCTCCGAGAGTTTGTCGACATGTCTGCGTTTGTGTGCCACCGCATTTAATAGCGCTTGACTTTTAACAATTCTACTTTCCTGCTTTTCCCCCCGACCAAAAAAAGAAGAGACAAGAGAGGTGCTTAGTTGGTAAAAAAAAAAAAAATTCTATAAAAAAAAAAAAAAAAAAAAAGAGCCAGGCTATGTGCTGGATCAGACAGGCTGAGTGGGAGGAACAATGACCTAGTTTCCAAAAAACACTCGGCAACTCCACCGGCACCACGAGCGCACTGGAGAACAAATCACGCAATGTACTGCCTCTATCAAATCTGGCTGAGTGTGTGTGTCTGTCTCTTTCTGTTTATCTTTGTTTTCTTTCATTTTCTCATTCTTTCATCTTTTATCTCCTGTTTTTGCCTCCCTGTTCTTCACTTTCCTCTCTGTTGCTCTCTCCCTGCTCTCCTTCCCTCTTTCATCTGTCCTACTTCAGGCTAGGCTGGATGGTGATGAGTGTTTGTGTGTGTTTGTGTGCGTGGAAAGTTGGTAGCTGTGTCATGCTGCACTGCTGGGAGGCCACAGGGTCTCTGACTGCTGTCTGAAGCTGAACAGGACGAGTCACAGCATGCAAACTCCCTCATTCCCGCTCTCGTCTACGTGCATCGCCCTCTCTCGCGCACACACATATGTGAGGAAAATGACCACAGCTCTGCAGACAGATGTAAGCCCTGTGCTCGGACTCACTGCTCCTACCTGGATGAGCAGATACAGAAAGATGTAAGGTGACCATGCTACAAAATCAAGATGAACTCGACTTGGGGCGTCATGGTGGCGCAGGAGTTCCATCTGTCAACTCACACCAAAACAGTCTCAGGTTTGGCCTTTTTTGCGTGGAGTTTGTTTATTGTCTCCAGGGTCTCACAAGGGGCTTTGGCTTCCTCCCAGTATCCAAACACATGCATGTTCATAGTTGAATATGGGCATGAATCGCTGTCCGTCTGTATGTATATGTCAGTGCTATGATGAACTGCCAACAGATCCAGAGTGACCCACCAGAGGATTAAGCAATTATAGAAAATGATTCACTGCAAAAATCTACATCTTACCGAGTGTGTTTTTCTCATTTCTAGTCAAAATATTTCATCACACTTAAAATAAGACAGAATCATCTAATGAGGAACTTTTCAGTGAGATATAAGAACTGATTTATAGACAATAGATCTGGAAAATCTTATTTCAACAAATCTTACCAAGATAATTTTCCATTCTTCCATTGGCAGATTTTTTTCTTCCTCAATTCAAGATTTTTTTTGCTTAATTCAAGCAAAAAAAAAAAATCACATAAAATCAGTTTATAAAGTACTCGCATAGACATGACGACAGCATGACGACCAAATGAGCTACAATATGTTCGATGTGCCTGACACCACTGGTTTAGATTTTTTTCAGGTAACTAATAGTTGTTTAGACTCAAATCTGTGGTCAGTTTATAAAAGAGAAACCTTCTACAAAACTTGATCGAATGATTTCACAGATTACCTGCTAGCTTGAATTAATATCCTACATCACAACATGATGACACATACATACACATACACATACACATACAATTCACATGATTTTCTGTCAGTTTTTCTTGCTTGGAAACTCTTCAAAGGTGAGACTAGAATCATGACCAGAAGTTTTGGGCGTTGACAAATCAACTCTTTCCATAATTATGATGTTTGAAACTTTTAAAATGCTTATAATTGCTCTTCTGTGCGCCTCAGAAACACATGAAAGAGAATCTAAAAAGCTGCAAAGCTTGCAAAAACAAAATCTGTATCACTGCCAAAACTTTTCGGCGTGACTGTAGAATACTCATGTAACGAAAATTGAAATCGGAGGAAGGTTGAGCTGATATCAGCGTTGGAAATGCAGGATTAGCTGCTTCACAACTTAACAACAGTTAATACTTGTCAGAGCCTATAGGTTCTATGATACATGGATATATACAGATAGTGACAGTGACATTGGTTAAACACATTCTAACTGAACTACGCAGAAGAAGAACACTCGACAGATTACAGATACTTCTAAACCTGTTTCTCATATAAAAAAAAGAAGAAAAAAAAAGAGAATTTCTATGTTGGTGCGTATGTTTGTATATGTATATATATGTGTGTGTATGTATGTAGACAGGTATGTGTGTTAGTGTAAGCACGTATGTATTTATTATTGTATACATATGTGTTTGTGTGTGTGAGTGTATATACAGATATTTTTTTATTCACTATTGTGAACATGGGTAATTGTCTGAATATGTATAAGGTTATTAAGTACAGATGGGTATATTTGTGTGGGGTGGGTTTAGGGCAAGAATTTATAATACTTTGTAAATCTCCTTCAATTAAATAAAGGTAAAAAAAAATACAGATAATAATAGTAAAGAACAGTACAGTTTACTAGGGATAAGCAATATGGTGATGTATAATGTATAATACTACAAAGCTATTTCATTTCATTTCATTTCTTTGGATCTCTATTAGCTTTGGCTTAGACCATCGCTATTCTTCCTGGAGTCCACACCCAACACATTTGTCTTTACACCGCAGAACACAAATGACCAAAAACACCCACACACAAAACAGACCAACACAGACAACAACAACAACAACAAAAAAAAACATTCATCACAATGACAAAACACAAAACACCACACATATAATACATCGATTGATATCTGTTTAATTCTTCTTATTTTTCTTATTTGGGCGACATTTTGCATTGCTTGATAGAGCTCAGATCTGCGAGCAGACAACACACGGAGGAGAGAGGATAGGAAACAGAACAGGCTATTTCTGAACCTGAAAAGGACACCTCCAACCAGCCAACACAAAACCAGAAGGTTGATTGTAAAAGACGGGCTGCACACAGTGACCAGAAAACCGTCTGAAGTAGCCTAACCGTCGGACTGACCTTAACCAAGCAACAAACATAAGCTGAGAAGAGACAGAGCAAGGATGAGTCTTTACAGAACACTAACAGGAAAAAAAAAACACCAAGCCAAGTCTGCTTCGCACTATTGTTAGACTAATTAAATAGCTGTTACATGGTGATATTTACAAGGACTAAGCCAACCTTTAGAATGAAAACCTGACGACAAAGAACATGGAACGAGAACAGTTGTGTGTGGAAAAACATGTCTGGAGTTAAAGGATCTATACTGGAGCCGCCGCTACAGGGTGATATTTAAGAGATAATGTACAGCGAGACGGTCATTATCGGGAAATGAACTGCAACACACTGATCCACAACAAAAGCCTGCACTTATTTCCGTATAATGACCGTCTCACTGTACATTATCACACTTATTAAACTGGTAGCTACTGAAGAAATCAATAATATGACAACAGATATTGATTTACCAATGATTTTATTGACTCCTAGCACTTAGCACTTAATTCCATAGCAATTATATATAGAGCAGTAGAAAGTTGTGGTTGCCTGTAAAAGTCGTAACGCAAAAAAAAAAAAAAAGCATTCGTTTTGTTGCGTATTTTGCTGTGTGAACTCCTCTTTGTGGTTTGTATTTGACATTATATCTGCTTCCAAGCGAATGTATATGTCACACAAGGAGGCTTGGCTAGTGGAATTGTTCGTCCTCCAGCCCCTTTTTTGGCCAGTGAATCAAAAAGTTAATTTCGGACACCGCATGGGGATAAGACATATGCTCGAACTGTCTGTCGTATGTGGCCGGTGATCATTTTCCAGGCGTGGTGTCCAGGCTTGTGTGAAGCATTGGCGGCTGAATGATGGTCTAACTCGACAAGAATGTGTTTTATTGAAAATTTCTGTAACCATGAACTGTTGTAAACCCTGGATATACTAAGAACGCACCCTGTGAACTCAACATGAGAGTTACAGAGAAAATAAAAAAAAAAAAACGCATGTCACATTACTTCACTTTCACCTTTTTGCTATACAGTATTTCAGTGCTTTCATTAAACCCAAATCATTTATATTTACGTATACTTTATTATCAGCAGACGAACGGCGTGTTTTTCTTCATTTCTGGGATATTCACTCCATTCTCAGACGACACAAAAGTGAAACAGTGGCGGGGATGGATGAAAGAAAGGATGTTTGACTGACACTGAAGGTTAGAAAAAGTAAATGGATTAATCCGAGTCATGTGTTACAAAAACAGTTCTAGGTCTAAGGACGAGCCTTTCAAATGGAAAATCCAAATCTTAATTTTTAAAATAACTGGACAAATATTGACTTCGACATGTATTAACACTAAATTGAACTAAATGTGTAAATATATTTAACAGTGTTGAAGGTTATTTACATTGTATATGGTTAATTAGAGCATTGAAGAGAAAAGGAAGGGACTTTATTATCGCAGATTTGTTAAAAACTGGCAGCATTTATTCATTCTTCATGCGTTTTCATTGATGCACCACGGCTATTTTGCTTCCAATAGATACAGATACAGACGGGAAGGATTTTCCATTAGATCCCAATGAACCAGTTGAAACGTGGACGGATGAAATGATGTTTGACGCCTCGACTCTGAATGGATGTGTTACAAAAACAGTTCCAGGTCTGAGAGGGTTAACGTTAACTGGCCTTTTAAAGTGAAAATCCAAAACTTAATTTTCAAAGTAACTGGATAAATATTGACTATCTGTCCAGTTATAACATTAAAATAAACTAAATGTCTAATATATTTAATTGTATTGAAGGTTATTTACATTGTATATGGCTGATTAGAGCATTGAGTTTGTTGTTGCAATTAATGTTAAAAACTGGCAACATTTATTCATTCTTCATGTTTTCATTGTTGCATCATCGCTACTTTGCTTCCAATAGATACAGATACAGATCCCAATAAAGTAGTTGAAACGTGGATGGATGAAATGTTTGACACATAAACTACAGGTTTGTCAAAGTAAATGGATTAATTCGGGTCATGTGTTACAAAAACAGTTCTAAGTGTAAGAGTAATGTTAACTAGCCTTTCAAAATAAAAATCCAAATCTTAATTTTAATGTTATAACTGGACAGATAGTCAATATCTGTCCAGTTATGACGTTAAAATGAGCCAATTATTTACATCGTACATGGTTGATCGGAGCATTGAAGACAAAGGGAAGGGACTTTGTTAAAACTGGCAGCGTTTATTCATTCTTCAAGCGTTTTCGTCGCTACTTTGCTTCCAATAGATACACATGCAGGTGGGAAGGATTTTCCATTAGATCCCAATTCGGTCTAAGTGCTGCGGCCTCGGTGAGTCGTGAAGCGGGATGACCTCTGACTCTAAAGTCATTGACCTCCAGCTACAATGACAGCTTCCGCCATCTGCCCTTAAAATGTCACAGTAATCATTCTGTACGCGTGGACATGTGCTGCAGGTTCTATGTCCTACATGCTGTTTTCCGTCACACGGCTAATGCATTTCTGGAACGAGTCGGCTTGAAAAGTGGAAAAAAAAAAAAAAAAAAACCTATCACGTGACACGAGGTAAAATACCAAAAGGTTACAAATAGCAAATGTTCCTCCAGATAATTCCTCTCCTCTCGTCGCCTTCCTTGAGAAAAAGGAAGGACAGAGTCGGTTTGGCCTTGTTGACCAGACTCTGTTTTTTGGCCCGGCTCGTTCCCATAGCGACCAGCGCTACTGCCGTGGTTACAGTCACTGGCACTTCCTCCTGGCTGGCACCCTGAAGACACTTCCTTGGCCTCCCTCTCCTTTTTCTGTGTCTGTCGTTCCCCGCTTCCATCGCTCTTTTTCTTCATCTTCCTATTTGCTCTCCTGCCCTCCATCGTTCTTCGAAATGTCGGAGCCTGCCTCTAATCTCCTTCTCCCTCTGTCTGAGTTTGTCTTTATCTTGACAGCCCCACTTCCTCTCTGCAGTACTTATCGCAGCATCTCTCTCTCCTCTCTGATTCAGCATCCCCCCCTCTACTTTCCCTGCCTCCGTGCTTCCTCCTCATTCTGCTCTCTTCCTGTCTCTAAGCCTCTCAACCCTTATCTCTCCCTTCTCCCTGCCCTTCCTCTGCTCTCCGCATTTCAAACTCTTCCTCCTCTTGTGTTCCACTTCAATTTAATTCACAATAAAACAGGCCTGCATTTACAGAGAGAGGGAGTACAAGTCTTTTTTTTCCCACCTTTTTTTTTTTTTTTTGCTGTATTATTTCAAACCACGAGCACAGGCCATTTTCTTTCATTTTGCTCTCAGAGTATCTCAGCAGCAGCACTTGAGGCAAATAAGCTGGCCAGGCTGCAATTTTCCTGATATGCATTTTGTTGGGCTGAATAATAGGCACTTATAGTGGAAGACAAGCAATCAGCTGGTTAATGTTCTGATTCCACACAGCAAAAAGACAAAAAAAAAAACTTTGTCCACATTAGCAGACTGTGTTTCTATGCATCTTATTTTGCTCTGTTTGCAGCCTTTGCAATTCATCATACAGCGATTACAGTGAAAAGCTCTATTCAGGCAGGATTAGGTTTACGTAGGTATGTCAGGTAATTTAAGAATTGACAGAAATTTTAGTCCCGTCCAAACTGGGGTGCCGTAAAATTTGGTGTAAATGTGACAAATTCATGGGACCCAGCATTTCTGGGGGGCCCATGGAGCAGTGGAGGCGGTCCAATGGATACAGGTTAGAAGTTGTGAAAATTTTGTGTAAGGTTTGCGGTATAATACAGGCACAGACGCCAGGAGTCAGACGTTGCATCTTAAGGTTCACTTTCGCTTCATGCTAGCATTAGTTACGCTAGTTACACACTGCACCCCCATGTATATAACTGCGGCCCCCACTCTACACATATAGCCCCTCCGACAAATTGATGTGATGCAGAATTTTATAAAGCGCTCAGAACGTTTTTTTACTTCCTGTAAAAAGGTGACCCCAGGTAATACTATCCCATACGAATAGACCAGTAGTTAAGATGTGACTAGATGTTCCGTCAAATCCTGTTTATAAGTGGTTTTTGTGGGTTTTCAAGCATGAAGGCTGTTGAAGAAGCATTCGGTTTTCCAGTAGGCAGACGGACGAGTGCATGTGAAACCTTGGGTCAAACCAAGTCTTAAGCGGGTTCACACACAAGGATTTTCAAAATCTGAAGAGATTTGTTATCAGTTCCAGACCACACACATGAAGACAAAACATCAGGAATTGAACGGTTTTGTGGTGTGTGTGTGTGTGTGTGTGTGTGTGTGTGTGTGTGTGTGTGTGTGTGTGTGTGTGTGTGTGCTCTGATAATCCCCGCACAGCCAACATAACAACAATCTAGAATATAGTCCTCCAAGACACAAATCTCGCGTGATAAAACGTGATCTAACAAAAACGAAGAAGAAACATGGCATAACTTGGTAGCAGACGGTCGGGGTCAGGAAACCCCCCCCCCCAAAAAAAAGAGGGTTGGGTAACATGCACAAAAAATTTGGGGACTGGTAAAAAAACAAAAACGAAAAGAGAAGAATTTTCATGTGTACATATTAGGGTTAGAGTTAGAAACCACTTGAATTGAAGCTGAAAGTCCACTCTTCAATAAAAATTGTTTCATTTCAGGTTCACTTTGGTGATACAGAGATAAAATTATACAACCTGTGTCACTGTCCAGATACTTATAAACAGGACTATATGTAGATCAGCATCATAGCATCATTCCAAATATTCTTCGCATGATGAGAAGTCGTTGTTTCTTTGCATCACTTTACTTAATACGAGGTGGTTAATTGAATTTATTTATTATTCTGCCGCTAAAATTTGCTTCCAGCACGGATTATTAATAATGCCAACTCTGGTTTTCCAAAAAGATAAAACAAAAAGTTAATTAAACCTCCAATTGTAAGACTCTGCACATTGTTACAAACAACTGGAAAAACTCATATTGAATTATACATTTCACTTGTAGTTTAATTTTAACCCATAAAGCCCTAGTGCTTCTTTTGTCTCAATTCCCAAATGAATTCTTCTCTCAGATTAGCTTTTCTTAAGCAATTTACCTCGATTTATTACATATTTTGCATTTTTCACTGTAAATTGTGTATTTTACTATATTTAATTCGCTATATTTAATTTAGATGATCATGAAAACTCAGAGTTCATTCAAAGGTTATTATCTCACAACAAAGAAAACTGGAGTAAAAGTGAGTTTTTCAGCAAAAGATTATGATTAACTGAACCTAAAAACAAGTGTCTCCATCCAATGCCATTGATCCAACTCCATTGGTTTTACTGGCGAATCAGTGTTGTAGAAGATGACAGTGTTTCCACGGTAACGTCCAAATGGGTCATATCTGATGACCGTGAAAAGACGACAAACTGTATTTTATACCGATTATTTCCACGTACTGATAGGATTATTGGGTCGACAGGTGTTAAACAGTTTATTTCAGTAGATGCTCTTGGTCACCAGTGGCTGTTTGGGTTTTTATGGGTTTACTGGAATATGAACAACACTAGGCAGACTTTATAGGCAAATGCGGTGATGAATTCAGTAATATGTAGGTCAGAGCAGTAAATGTTGAGGCCAGTCCACGGAGGCAGAGGGAGCTTCAGTCCGTCACCTACTGTAGGCAAACGACCGGTCATTAATTTTCTCTAAGGGGAGATGAATCCGTCTCAGAAGGGGCACAAAGGGATAACAGGTGGCAGGGGAGTCTGGGAGGCAGACGGTGCACAAGCCAAAGTTCAAATACATGAATGATGACCTGGAAGCCATTCACACCTGACATCCATTGTGGCGGTAATAAATTATTTCACTGCTGCTGCTTATCTAACTGGGCTTTTTTTTTTTTTTTTTTTTTGTGTCCTAAACTGCAGCACGGTGGAATCACACGGTTTCCGATGCTCTGTACCTGAGAAATGTGACAGGACGCAACATGAAGCAGCAGGATTCATGGGAAATCTATCAACCACAACACGTTTAACCCTTTAACACTGAATGCATTATATTTGATACATGAGTTTTGAAGCTGTCTACATGATCAGTGTGATTTTTTTTTTTTTTTTTCTTGAACCACAAATCACTTTTTTTCTGAAAGGTTTGTGACATTGATATGGCATCCAATGCAGTACTGTGATGAACTGGAAAACTGGAATTCTGCTGTAATAAAGAAAAACAGTAAAATCTCTAAAGTCTGTCAGTTTTCAAGTCATCAAGATGATGAGCAAAGGAATATTCATTTAGCATTAACTTTGTTTTTGTTATACATTGCGTTAAAATGGAAATTGATTCACTCCACTATTTGATACATCATGACGACAGTTCATCTTTAGTTTAGTTTAGATTCGGTTGGAAAGATGATAAGTGAAGCAAAAAGAATGAACAGGAACATAGAGAACAGATTCTCAAAATGTAAATACAGAAATACATACGTCCATTACTCGTGTATATGCATACATTTAGAAGCTCCTCCCCTATTTTTCTGAAATAATAAACACGTTTGTCTTATTTGGAGCTACAAAATCAATGCGCAGGTGCTTTTCCAACTGTGAAAGAAATGGAAATGAGCTTTGTTTCTGTAAATGATAATATTGTTTCCTCATGTTTTGGTTAATTTCAGTATTCATTTCTCTACATTTAGACTGAATGTAACTCACTTGTATGAATGCCACTAATTCTGCTAAATCAGTCATACATGGTGTTAAAGTAAGTGGTTCTTGGATGAAGCCCAATGTTTTGCTCAAGGACACTTTGGCCGAGGCTTCTGATTAAAGGACACTTCAGCTGAACCTTTCTGCTCAACGCGCCGCCCGACGGAGGACGATCAATACGCTGCGTTTTACTAGTTTCACTATATTCTCAGTGTTTGCCAGACTGTGTTATACCCTCATGTTGATGCATTTGTGTCCTGCTGTCTACAGGACCGGCAGTGTCTCTAAAGTATCTTGTGTGCTTGTGTGCGTCCACCAGTGTGCGTCCACCAAAGTGTGTGTGTGTGTGTGTGTGTGTTCGTATCACACTGCGTTTTGTCCTCCAACCATGAAGCTCGGCTCTGCATCTCAGTCAGCAACTCTTTCCCTGCTCATCAGCACTCTTTTTGGCGTCCCCTGTGCAGCTGCTGCCACACATACAGAAAAAGAGGCATACACGCACTCGGAAAAAATGAAGTAGCACGCACAAGCAGTCGCACACCGACATAAACACACACAAAGTCAAACACGCGAGGACGTTCCTGCAGACACACACAGACGCACAAACTCTCCCTGTATGTCCTTCCCATCTCAGTCAGCCTCTCTGATGAACATCTGGACCGTAAAGAGGAGATGATGGCGTCCTACAGCCTTTAATGATCAGTCTGTCACCGTGGAAACCGCACACTGTCGCCGCCCACGGCGCTGTCGCCAAGGTGTGATAGTCATAGAGACCAAGGAACACGGTGTGCCGATAAACAAACAAACAACAAGTTTCCCACATGAAGCTTTTTACCTCTTTGGCTCGGATTCAGGATATTTATATTAAACAAGTAGATTTAAATCATATAACACTGGGTTCATTATTTTTGGAAATTACCAGCCTCTGTGGAGATGGAACTGAGACAGTCGATTAGATTTTTGTGCAGAGATGTGTAGAAACACTAATTAAATCAATTTAGCTTTTATGATGATTGCTTAGTGCATTTTATTTGACTTTTTTCCTTCCTAGTATTGAGTAGGACTGTAAGTTCTAGTACGTTCTAATGCAGCTGACGCCTTTATCTTCATACAGTTATTACCGACATGATGTTGCAATAAGAGGGGAATCCTGCTGTTTCAACGAAATCAGTCAAAACTGAGGAAATGCTCCAGTTATAAATGTCTGGCACGACGCTGGTGCTGCTGTTGAATGTGTGAAAATATGAAGACGGTGTGAAGTGCATCGTGTCTATAAGTGAAGTTTAACTGTTTTTTCTGTGAGTCAGTAGCGAAATTAGACGTGTTAGGTGGTACAGTTGTTGGGAATGTGATAGAAAATTGTATATTCTGAAAGTTTAACTCAAGTCATAATCTAAATACTTCAGTGTTGTAAGTCCAGACACATCGGAAAACGGGCTGCACAACAAATAAAATGCATAGAAAATCTGTCAACAGTCACATAAACACAGCATCTCTAAGAAATACAGTAAATACAAATGCAATCATTGAAATTCTTTGAGGATCTTTAGGACGTTCTATGTAATATTGATATTCTAGACTCTCACTAACAAGCCTCAGTCTGGTCCCAGAACACATTTAGGACCAAAACCACCAATGAACCAACACTATGTATATATAAAGCTCGTTCTTTCCACACATCTGTATTATGGTATCATCAAGTTTTCTCCTTCAAACTAAAACTCATAGACGCTTATTTTAACACTTGTCAAAATAACACAGTGTCTTATAATCTTCATGAGCCACAGCAGCTGATAGTTTATATTATAGCCGTTAGCTTAGCTCTGTTTTTAGACAGAAACCAGCCACAGTAAAACCACAGATCACAGCTGTTTTCTGTTGGGGTTGTGTTGTCAATAGCTGCACAAAAGATCTGTTTGGAATCGAACAAACAAGGTCAGAACTGTCACAGTTTAGTCTGAACCGTGGATCAACAAACACAGACTTCCAGAGCCTATAAAAGGCCTCTGCAGCCGGAACCAGGTCTGGCTATTTTTGGCTGTTCTCAGATTGTCTGGAATATACCTGCAACACTAAAGCGTCCACTGGAACTTGATGATTATCACTAAGAGGCTGATATTAAAAGAATGGAAGTCTTCAAATCCTCCTCCTTTTCAAATGTGGGTCACTGATATGTTGTCATTATGGAAAAGCTCTTTGAGGACATATTCTGTGAACACTTTTTCCAAGTGTTTGGACTCGAGCTAGATTGAACTAAGGATTATATCTGTTTACTGTCTGTACCTCTGCCCCTCTGTCTTTAAGTAAGGACTGGCTCGTTAATAATTAATTAGTTGTTACACGCATCTGAGCCTTTGTTTTTGTGTTTTAAAATAACCGAAAACCGCTAAATAAAATATAAAAAAAACAGCAACTCAGTAAAGATATTAACATCCCTCAGAATCAAAGAAGAAACGCTGACAGTCTTTATATTTAGAGTTGCACTGTTAAAAAAACAATTGCAGAATTAACATTAAAAAAATAAAATAAAATTGCAACATAAAAAAGTGTAAGTGTAAATACAATGCAAAGTTGTTTATTTAAAAAGATTCAACGATTAAATCAAATATAGCCGTAGTTTTTACAGGAAGAGTATGTGAAGAAAACCAGTGTCGTGTATTTCTATTGTTTCGAGAAAATAAAAGTGTAAATTGAAAAAAAAATGTGGTGTCGTTTGATTTGTCAGTTCATAATGTTGAAATAACCTAATCGCTTTTTTTTTTTTAAATTAAAAAGTAATGAAGTAAGCATTTAACATATTAAACATGTAAAGTTTGTAGAACAGGTAGTCCAGTGACCAAAGGGTCGACGGTTCAAATCCAGGCTCAAACTGTCCACATGTAAAACACTGAACCCTGAATGACTCCCAGTAGAACCTGATGGATTTATGAAGCCATGAAGATGCACTATATAAGCACAATCCATTTAACTGTTAAATATAGATGTTTAAAATGCTAAATCTACTTAAATATGTTCACAGTTTCATGTTGTTTTTTTTTTACAGTATTGTTCTGCCAGTTTTTTTATGTAAAAACAACACGACTTTTTTTTTCTTACAGTGTGCGTCAAATGGAAACAACAACAAAACAACAACAACAGCTGCTTCTAGATTTTATCACTGACTCTAAAAGTTGTCTCTTCGTGGTTCTCATCCCGTTTGGTCACTTTCTGATGCTGCAGAGTGACTCACTACTCCCTCTAGTGGTCACGTAAATCCTCCGGCATCTTTAGCTGAATTTTCATTGCACTTGATTCTAAACACTCCAACTAATAAACTAATTTCAGCCGTTTTTTTGTGTGTTTTTTTTAATGAAAGTAAAACTACCACATATAGACCCTTTTAACAGAACTAGATCAAATGCTAACGTCAAGCAGGTCAGACATAACAACCCAATGAGACATAACTGTGATGAATTCCTTTCCTTTTATGATAAATTGGCCGGTTTGTGTGATTAATGATATTCCACCGTACGTTGGTGATAACGGGCACTCGGCCAATTTAGTGCATATAGTTCTGTTTCCTTCAACTGTCCTCCTCAGCCTGGGGAAACAGTTAATGATGTCCTTTGTGGAGCTTTCAAATGGTTCTTATTTCAGCTTTGCCCTGTCAGTCAACCTTTCGATGGTTTGACAGACAGCATTTAGGAGCCAACGAAGGTCAAATAAGGAAAGATCCTTCCGAGTATAACATCCGCTAATTTTTTCTTTTTTCGTTTTAAAGCTGCAGAGTTAATTATCTTTCATAACTATTGTAAATGAAAGAGTGTGAGAGGAAACAAGACTTTGACACAGATTTTTTTTTTTGACACATGGATTGTGTTTTCACGCTGTAGTAAATCTACCCCGTGATGCAAACTTTGGATAATAACAGGTTTTAAAGCAGGTAGGAGGTTAAATATGTGATTGACAACTGTAATTATTGGTCACTGGGAAGACTTCCTCTGCTAGACTTAGTGGCTCGACAAAGAAGATTAGAAAAGTGGTTTCTCTTTTCCCCAGTGGCGTGAAACAGCATGACATTCATCTGTGTTTATAGTCATTTGGTTTGGACCGAGTGGTGAAAACTGCAAAAGGAAGTACATTTATCCTGCTGTTTCAGTTTTTACCAATATAAAAAAAACCTGTCTTTTCTCTTTAAACCACAGGTGTCAAACTCATTTTCCTTCAGGGGACACATTCAGCCCGAT
Organism: Ostorhinchus cyanosoma; assembly: GCA_029814465.1. Taxonomy (NCBI): domain Eukaryota; kingdom Metazoa; phylum Chordata; class Actinopteri; order Kurtiformes; family Apogonidae; genus Ostorhinchus; species Ostorhinchus cyanosoma. Next base: position 30,541,172 of record JAPTYQ010000009.1, read on the forward strand.
TTGACCTCAAGTGAGTAAAATAATAACATAATAGCCTATAAATAATCACAACTCCAAGTTTCAGTGCGAAACATTGAATATTTGCATTTACAATTACAAACTATCCAAACAAAAAGTATGTGAGCAACTAGAAAAAAAACTGGAATTTATTATGAAAAATAGGTGCAGTTTTAACAATATCATGCCTCAAATGATCATTTATACATTTGCATTACAGATCAGATCTACAAAAGACACAAAACATTTACAAACAGGCAGAATATTGTTAAAATTGTACATAACTTTCTTTAGACATTACAGGTTGTTCGTATTTATTTGGTTTATTCAAATTTTATTGTGAAAGGATACTTAGTAAATGGTAAATAATTTCATGATTTAATGTTATTTTTTTTTCCCCGCTAAAAAATAAAAAGCCAAAAATTTGGAGTTGTTATTTATAGGCATGCAGCGCTGCATTATGTAATAACAGTGCAATATGTAATAAAATAATTTTTCTCCTCATTATCTTACAGTATGTTACAATTCAATTCATTTTATTAAATTCTTGAAGACATTTTGTAATAAACTTTTAATAAACAGTTATTACAAAATGTAGGTGTTAAAGAAAATGTAATAATTTGGTGCAAACTACAAACAAAAGCTGAATAAGTACGACTGACAGGAAACCTACTTGTGCACTGAAAGTTTAGAAGATATACACACATGCAATCTGGATGATGTTGTGCAAATATTATACATGACACAAAGCATAAAAAATACAAATATAAATATAGAACAGAACAAAAATTGTTGTTCCAGCTCCATTTGTGTGTTAATGCAACAACAGGAGACAAAAGGAAATGAACATTAACAAAAAGATTTTTAATATTTCCAATGAATGACCAATGAAACATCCTACAAATTTTTTAATGAATTCTAATTAAGCTGGAATGCTTATTGTTTTGCTGATATATTGTTTTTTTTCTAATTAAGACATCAATTTCAATGGTTTATTCAATGGTTTATTACATAATGCACTAAATTATTACATTTGCTTTAAAAAAAAAAAAAGAAAGTGCTACACCTGCATTTTGTGATAACTGTTGCAATATGTAGTAAGTTATTACAAAATGTGGCAACGTTTATTACAAAATGTGACGTTATTACATAATGAGGCGAAAATTTATTACATTATTACTTACATAATGCAGCGTTACAAGGCATAATGTTATTTTTTTTTCACATTAAACCAAGAAGAAAATTTGGAGTCATTATTTCTAGGTTATTATGCTATTATTTTACTTTAGATCATATTGGTCTGAATATGGAAGTGGAACTCAAATTGACTGTTAATATCGTCAGTGTAATTTTTGCTCTTTCATCCCGTGGGCCGTATTGGAAGCTTTTTGCGGTCCGGTTTAGGTCCACGAGCCGCATGTTTGACAGCCCTGCTTTAAACCATATGGAAGTGTAACTCCTCCAATTCCCACATAACTAGAGGGGCTTAAATCCGACTCTAATTAATTTTCCCTCTTGGTGTTATTTGTTTGGGCAGGTGTGAACACATGACCGACTAAAATAACTGCACCTATTCGGTCCCAAACGCGTTCTGTTGCATTTCCGTCGTGAAGGTAACACGATGCGACCTTGATTGGACCCAAGGACCAGCTGTTTGAGCTAAAAGGCTCCATCCAGGGTGCATTCTGGGATACCTGACAGAACACGTACAGAACTGCAGATATAGTCGTAGCAGCTCTTGTAGCATCTCTCCACAGTCTGTTCGAATGTGTTTGTTTCCTCCCGACGCCACTTTTGTCATGTAATTAGTCTTTATTTTGCTTTGCATTAACTGCTTGTTTCAATGTTTACGTGTTGTTGTTTTTTTAACACTTTTTTTTTTTTTAATTGATTTTGATTTTGTACAATACAAAACAAACATAAGGGACATTTGGGATACACTGACCATAAAAAAAACCTTTATTACTAACAATTGTTTTTAATGACGTGACATTGAAATGAAAATTGTCCATTTCTTCCATTTATTATGACGCTGCTCTGCTTGAGTCCTCAAATTATGGGTCAGAATCTCCATCTCAAATATTCCATTCATAATTTGTAGTCAGTCGTTAGTTGTTTACCAGTATTTTTAATTTAAATTTTTTTTATCATGTGTCTGTTTTGTGTGTCTTATATTTTTTGCTTCATCGTCTTACTTTTGCCAGACTCCCTTTAATAACTTTGTATAATAATGCTTTAGTTGATTTTTTAACATTGTGTTGTTTTCCGTGCCGTCGTTATGTTCTGTCTGCTTTAAATGTTGTTTGTTCTTTCAATGGCTAACTTAACATCAGGCCAAAGGACAGCAGTTGAAAAGCAGCCATTTGGAAAACAGTAGCACATTTACAGAACTGATGTGCACTCTCCTTGAAATAGAATAATCCTTGACCGATGTTTGTGTCAAAGAAATATACTAAAGAGCCGAACGCGGAACCTTTTTCTTGCAATTTCTTGGCCTTTTTCAACCCTATCTGACCAATAAATCATGTGATTTGTAATAATGCATTTGATTTGCTTTGATTTTTGTTGTATATAAAAAGAAATTGAACCATATTTCCTGTTACTGACATAGATTTAGAAATGTTTTCATGTAACATACAGCACTGTGCAAAAGTCTTAGTCCACCTTTGTTTGTTGTTTGTCAGGGTTGAAATGATCATACGTATATATTTCAGATTCTCTTTTCTTTATATACGACAAGAAAAAAACAGGAAATATGAGCACAGCCTTAAAAGACACACAAAAAACTGAACTTAATGTGTTCTAAAGCAGACTGATCTCATGAAATCACAGCTGGCGTGCGTTTTCATCCTTTCGCGTGTTATTCAACAGCTTTTTTTTTAAAGATTATATCGCTTAGAATTTGACAAAAGATTAACTTTACAACTGATGAACAGAAGAAGCTCCAGGAAAAATGATGCTGATTTATAAGAAAGTAGAGATACTGACTAAAATGTAATTGAAACACAGTTTATCCAACATACCTCTGATGCAATAGCTGCATCAGACAAATGTTTCCACATTTCTAGAGGTAAAATATACATGAATGAAGAGTTTTCCTGACATTTCTCAGAACCTCCAGGTACATGGTTTAAGCCTCCTGCAGACAGAGCTGAGTTGTCATCTGTAGTGAGGTGTCAGTCTGTCTGTCCGTGTTATACGCCTGTCTGTCTGAGTGCTTCAAATAAAAAATAAAAAAAAATAAAAAAAACTGGAACAGCAGTTACAGGATGCTGCAAATCCATCAAAACATTTACAGATACAGATACCACCTCAGGCACCCACACATTTCAGTCAATATCTGAGAGCATCACAGGCCGGACCTGCCCGCACATCGATTCTCAAGTTCAAAATCATGTACGAGTGTGGGTGCAAGTGTGTACGCCGAACTCCCCACCGCCTTTGAAGAAAGAAGACTTCATGTAGACTGTCTACTAGAGATGGGAGAAGGTTACACGTGCACACACACATACACACACACACACAATCCACTAAAGCGAGTAAATATTGGATATTCTCCCGACTGCAGACAGTTGGTTCTCAACAGGTGAAGAAATCAAAACATAAAAAATTCAGCAGGTTCACTGGCTGATCGAGTGTGATGGATGGATGGATAATGGCCTGGGTGTGTGTCTGTGTGAAAAGCAGTGAGTGTGCGTGTTTTCTGTAGAGGAAACATGATGAGAGGGTAAGGGATGGGGAATCAAAACCCAGTTCTTGCAGAGAATCAGTTCCCAGTAGCTCAATTCCTTGTAATTATTAGTCTGTTTGATGAACAATTCCGTCACATCATCGTGTCAAATGCGTCGTGGCGTCATTTCCACATGTTGGTTCTGAAGCCTCTAAAGCAGCGGTGTCAAACTGGTTTTAGTTCAGTTCCACGTTCAGCCCAATATGATCTCAAATGGGCCCGACCAGTTAAATAATAACAGTGAAAAAAGTCAAATTACATTAAGGTAATGTTTACTTCTACAATGTTTCCTTAAAAATCTGAATAACATGAACAACTTGAAATGTCGTAAGAAAAACAAGTGCAATTTGAAAAATATTTTTGCCTCAATTACAACTTAAATTACAACTACAAATATACAAAACATTTAGTAACAGGCAAAATATTGGTAGAATTACACTTACTTCTCTTAAGACATTTTAGGTTGTTCGTATTTGTTCAAGTTATTCACATTTTTTGTAAAAAAGATAGTTAATATAAAGATTTTCATGTAATTTTACTTCTTTACACTAAAACAAAGATAAAATCTGCAGTTTTCATTATTTCTAGGTTATTATGATCATATTTTACTGGTCTGACC
>JAPTYQ010000009.1:30573305-30589710 GCA_029814465.1 Ostorhinchus cyanosoma
GGAATGAACCTTTATTCTGAATTAAACAGGAATAAAAACTCTCATGTAAACAGACCCACTGTGCTACTGCAGTCTCAACCCTTTTGTGTCAGTTCCCAAATGACCTTTCCTGATATGAAGTGATATATCACCATTTATTATAATATTATCCTCTGAATTTTCCTAAATCCCTGTGTTTAATTGACTGATCATCTAGATCTTCATTAAAGCTCAGTGTAAATTCAAAGGTTATTGTATCAAACCAGAAAAACGGAAAAAAAGGGGACTTTTTCTATAAAATATAGCATCACCTGAACATAAACCCAGTGTGTCTCAGTTGCCACTTTTACACAGAGATCCTGGAAAAAAGGTGAGATGATCCCACCTTTTTGTGACCATTAACGGATTTCCACAGTCAAAGGCGTTAACGGAGGTGAGACAGGCTGGACTTTTACACAGCGGACCTGGGTTCTGGAATCAAAGGGTGGAAACGCAGCACAGTGAACAGTGTGACGCAGAAGTGTAGCGTCAGAAACACCCCGAGCACAGCGGCGTTGATAACCTCTGCAGAGTCGGCTGGTTTTTTTTACCGTTCCACAAATGTTAGCGTGGATGGAGTCCTCTGGCCGAAGTGACGACAGCTCTCAGATCTTCCCAGTTCATCATATTTCTGGTCACATTGATACGTTTGTTTACTGTTTACGACCTCAGCTCATTTTTAAATCCCCCCAAAATCTGACCGAGTGTATTTTTCCTCATTTTTAGTCCAAATATCTCATCACATTTGAAATAAAACATAATCACCTAAAGAATAAGTTTTCAGTCCGATATGAGAATTTATCAATATCAAATAACAACAGATCTTTTTTTTACTTGAATTAAGCAAAAAAAAAAAAAAATCTTTAATTAAGCAGAAAAAAATCTGTAATTAGAACAAGTGAAAATGATCTTGGTAAGATTTGTTGAAAATAAGATTATCCAGATCTATTGTCTAAAAATAAGCTCTAATATCTCACTGAAATGTTACTCTTTTATTATTATTATTATTTTATAATTTTTTTTTTTTACTGTTTATTCAATTTTCTGTAACAAAACCAAACAAAAAGAGAGAAAGAAAAGGGGAAAGGATGAGCGGGGGCATTGTGTGAACACAGTCTTTGTGTAATATTCACTTCTTACTGTTTTTTTTTTTTTTTTTTTAAATCACCTGCCTTCAGACGCAGGTGTAATATTTTTTTTCTCCATAGTAAATATCTCTTCCATACTGTCCATCCATTGCTTCAGTTGCAGGGTATCATTTTTCAACTTTTCTACTAATAGCTCGATTATGTCTTATTTTAAGTACGATGAGATATTTTGACAAGAAATGAGAAAAACACACTTGGTAAGATTTGGATTTTTGCAGCGTGTAAAACACCATCAAAGCGTCGCACCTTGTTTTTTTACGGCGTTCCTTTTCCAGTACATAGCATTCCATAATCCTGATTCCACCTTTATCACGGCTCTGTTACTACCTCCAGAGCTGTGACAGAGGTGGAACTAAAGGATCCACCATTTCATTCACACAGACATTGTTCCGGAATGGAGGTGAAATATTCCCGGAACAGAAGTAAAAAGGGGCTGGTGTTGTAGAAGATGACAGCCTTCGAAAGGAAATAAAAATGGGTCACAATTCCAAACCATGAATGTGCGCTGGTTTTGTTTTGATTTTTTGTTTTATTTATTTGATTCTATCTCGTTGAAATTTTATAATTTAAGTTTACTCAGTTCAAACCTCTTGTACTTTTGTGTGTAATCAAATCTTAATGTATTTCTTATCTATTTTCTGTCGAATCAGTTTATGCAAATTTCATTTTATTTCCTGTACTTTTATAATTTTATAATTTTACGTAATCAAATTTTAATGCATTTCTTATTTCACCTCTATCTTAAAATTGTATTTTAATTCTTAATCGATGTGAAGCACTTTGGGCTACAATTTTTGTATGAAAGGTGCTATATAAATAAAGTTTTTTATTATTATTATTATTATTATGACAGTGTTTGCACATTCGTAGTATCTGATGACCATGAAAAGACGACAAACTGCATTTTATACCAATTATTTACATGTATTGATAGAATTAGTGGATCAACAGTTTAGATCGGTGGATGTTTGGGTCTTTATGGGTTAACTTCCTGTAATTGGAAAGTCTAAACTAAGCCCTCCCCCCTTTAAAAAATGTAAAAATATCCCTTAGATTAGGTGGAGGGCTGGTATTCATCAAAGCACGGATGGAGACAGGGTCATCTGAGGCAAAATCACTCCCATCAGGATTTTCCTTCAGTTTGTTTCCCATTAGGTCCTCCGGCTGCTCATGATCCTACCTCTTTCTTACTCAACTTTTATAAACATAAATCCATGGCAAATCGAGTTGTGTAGTGTTCCGACATCACTCATACTTTCAACTCAATGATACATCGTGAACTTTTGTTCCAGACTTGTACGCTGTTGTGAAATAAGCTCGCCAAAGTACAATGTTTAAATTTAGTAAACTAATAGAACGAAAAAAAAGAAAAAAAACAACTTGAAGAGGTACTCAGTCTGTGAGAACAGCTGGTAAATGGCTCTGGTTAAAGCTCTGAGAAGTCTGGGAATAATGGAAATCCTGTGTTCAAAACTACTCTATCTTAATGTAGATCTGGAGGGTCTGATCTTCTCTTAATGTGTCTCCCTTCTGATCTCCGGTTTCCTAATACTTGTGGATTACTCTCAGTCATAAATGGGTCTAGATTTGACCTCAGCACATCTGCTTGTTGTATTACGTCTAAGTTTTCTCAAAAGTGTTTAAAAGTACTTTGGTAAAACAACCTTCAGGTCACTTTTATAGTTAAACATTTGCAAAAAGACGACTATATATTTATATGACATCTGAAAAATGACTAAAAATAATGTAATAATGGGGAGAAAAATGGGAAACAGCAGCAGAGTTTAGATACAGTAACTGGATTTTACATTACTGGTAATCCCACTTTTTAAGCAAACAGGCTTTCATTGGAATTATTTAAGATGATTATAATGATTTAGAATCGTCTCATTCATCCCCCAAGTGTGAAAACCACTGGATGAAGATAACAAAATGTCATATTTGTCTCTATTTCCACAGTTAATGACATCATCTTCTCGTGCCTCCTTCATCTCAAGCCCTTCTCTTCAAGTCTCAAGTTGTAGCACCTCAACTGCACGCTGTGTCTTAGCCCCTCCCACCAGAAATATGAGAGGAGGAGTCAAGAGGAGTCAAAGCAACAGGTATTTAACAAAATGAGACATCCTCACCTCAGAGTTGTCATTGTAAATAAATGTTGCTGGATCTTTTGTCTGTTTTATGTTGAAGATTCTTCTATGTTTTATGATCTGTTCATGGAAATTTAAGATTAAATTCCAAAATTGTATAAAATATAGAGATGTTACAGACGTTTGGTTGAGCATTGATGATTTTAAGTAACTAATGCAACTTCAAATTGACAAAAGCGTCATTTCTAACCGCCAAAAATCTGATCAGATGCTGGCGAACAAAAGCATCTACTGATCTAAAACGCTTAACATCTTCTGAACCACTAATCCTATCAATACATGTCAATAAATGCAGTTTCTCAGCTTTCATTGGTCATCAGATTGGACCCATTCGGACATTCGGAACCTCCGTAGTTACCATGGAAACACCATCACTTTCTATAACGTTGATTCACCAGTAAAACCCATGGAGTTGGATCAATGACAGTGGTTTGAGACACTTAGTTTATGTTCAGTTATTGATAAATTTGACTGAAAAAGCCACTTTTTCTTCAGTTTTCTCTGTTTTTGATACAATAACCCTCAACTTTAATCTGAGCTTTTATGAACATCTATAGTCATTGAATTAAATATTGGAAAACACATGATTTACATTGGAAAAAAAATACAGAAGATAATATTATAATAAATGGAGATTAATCACTTCAGAAAATTCAAATATAGAGAAAACTTTACTCAGATTTCTCCATTTTCATACAATAGAATTTACTCTGAGCTTTTACGAACGTCTACATCATCAGTGAATTAAGTATAAAAAAATATGGAATTTAGAGGAGAATATTGAAATAAATGTTGAGGAATTTTTTTTGGAAGTCACCACAAAAATAGTTGGAGGTCTTTGAGAGTTAAAGTCATGTTCCTGTTGGGTTTGAACCATCCGGGTGTTTGCCTATTTTATACATCATGGGTCAAAGTGGTGAGAAGACTTCCACAAAAGCTGTTGTATCCTCTTTCATATCTCCTCTGTCTTCGATCCTAGATCTTTAGACCCTGATGTGCATTTCGGGGATTTGTGACGTCCCTCAACGTGGTGGAATGAGATCAATTTCTGAGTCACAATCGAGGAGTCGAGAAGGTAAAAAATAGTGAAATAAGAGAGTGAGAATAGCCTAAGGAGTGTAGCTTTTAGTTACAAATCCCAAAAAACCGAGAGACGATTTTTATTTATGTATTATTTATGTATTCAAGATTGTGTTGCCAATTACTGGCTCTTTGCTTTTCTTTTATTAATCTCCAGAGATGACAGTTTTTGGGTTTTTTTTTTTTATTTTTTTTTGATGATTCAGAGAAACCTGGGTGTTTAACTGTTCCTCTGTAGGTTGAGAAACGTTTACTTTACTTCACAGCTAAAAATAAAAACACTAAAATCAACGCTTCCAAAGAACCACAGTGAATAATTGGTTTCTATAGTTAATTTAAAGTTGTCATTACTCGGACGCAGACCTTTTGTTTGAGACTTTACCGAACCTGAGAGCGATCACACATTCATTCAAGTCTACATCAATGCATTGTTTTATACCACTCGGAAAAGGAGAATACTCCAGTTGTGGTGAACTTGGCACCGTGCAGGCTGCAGAAATTAAAAATACAGCATTGTGTGGTGAAAGCAATGTTATGACTAACAAGACAGTGGTTTGTTCATCACCTCCTCTCTGGCAGGAATGTCAATAGCGCTCGACACCTACGAGCTCCGCCACCCTGCTGCTTTGCATCCTATTTTACGCTCGCACATTACTTCCAAGAATCCCCTCTCCTCTCCTCTCCTCTCTCCATTTCCATCAGTCACTCTCTCTCTCTCTCTCTCTCTCTCTCCCTCCATCATCTCCATCCATCCATCTCTTGTCGGAGCCTCTCAGCGGGGCTCGGGCTGTTGTATGCGAGGCATACTTGGGCTGTGGCGTCAGTTTGGAAATGAGGCTCGTTTGCATTTAAACACTCTGCTCTCTGGGCACTTGGTAAACTTGATGAGAGGAGGATGAGGGGAGTCGGAGAGCGAGAGGGGAAGTGGATGGAGAGGGAGAGGGAGAGAGAGAGAGAGAGAGAGAGAGAGAGTGAACAGGAGGAGTAATTGCAACACTAAGAGAGAGAGAGAGAGAGAGAGAGAGAGCAACTGAAGAGAGAGAAGGAGAATGTGTGTGGAGAACACTGGCTAATATAAATTCATTATGTAAATCCGCAGCTCAAACAAATTGACAGGCGGGTATTACACCCGAGAGGAGCTGAATCAAGAGCATGAAAGCATTAGCTCCACTCACCCTTGACCTCCAACCTCGACCTGTTCACCGGAGTGTGCCTGTTATGCATACTAACGACTCAGGAGGGGCCGGCCGGACAGTAACATCGCAACAGATTTTCTTTTCGTACAGCGGTAGCAGGAGACGAAAACGTTCATTCTACATCTATGATGGAATGTAAACTACGCTAAAGAAAAACACTGGAGAGGAGTGTTTTCTCACTGAAAAAGACCCACATCATAGGTACCGTCTGCAAAAGTTGCCGCTTGAGACGATTCTTTCTTCCAATATCTGAAAGGAATATTTGAATCTGCCCCAAAAAAAACACTGAAATCAGCAGCACATCAAGCCTGCAGCAGAGAAAAGAACGGAGGTTATGAGGCAGAGCTCTCCCAGAAGACAGAAACAGCGGCTGTGAGCCACTCTAAACCTCCATTTGTGCCAGTGGATAGCAATTTCAGCTTCACCTGCGACCAAAATGTTTGCTTTCTAATTTTTATTTCACCTTTCCTAATACCCACACATCCACTTTAAACTGAAAAAACATACTTTTTCTAAAACCCCCGAGCTGGAGAAACAAAAGAGAGGCGAGAGGTGACCGTGGCTCCAGCGAGGCTGAAGATGACATCCAATCAAAACCTATCTCTGCATGATGCTCTACACACAACCATCACAACAGCCAGCAGCACTCCGCTGAGTTCTGGGGTGACACGGCATGAAAAACCACAGAGGTCATTGTTTGCTGGTGATTATTCATGTGCGTATTCATAACTTCAAAAGCGCTATGACATTATAAGGGACAATACATTACTTGAACATTAATTATGAAAAAGGGCAGAAGAAAAAGTGTCATTTGATGTAAATTAAAAGGCCTTTGAAAGCCTGTGTTTCTGCAGCGCAAAGTTTTAAGTGTAAATGCATCCAACAGGCCTTCATTTGGGGAACGTATCAGGTGGATTTTTTTTTTTCTGGGGGAGCTATACTTGACAAATGAATTTGTGCATGAATGAACGTGGCTGCATGTTTTTACAGTCATTTCCATATGATAAAATGATCACGAATGGCTAAACAAACCATTTCGAAGAGATACTTTAATAAATCACAGCTTCATTTCATGCACCTCATTGAAAACTTGAAATCCTTTATGAGACCAAGTAACAGCGATAAAAAGAGGAGGTTCATTTTTCCTTTTCCTGCCTACGTTGAAAGTTTTTCAAAGCCTGAAAAGAAAAGTTAAATGACGAGTGAAATAAACCCTGAAGGAAAATAACTGCTGAATATGTCACAAGTGTGCGTGAGTGTTTAATATGATCACATAAAGAAGGTTGGGAGCAAACCTGGACGTATATTTAACCTTCTACATTTCAGTTACTACTTTGAATATGTAGATGTTCTATATTGATGTTTACCTGCTGCAGACGGAAACAGGTGGTTCCAGGCACAACAAACCCCGCCCCTCACAAACCTTTTACCTGATTTGCTCTATCTCTTATCATTGCGAAAACACATTTTTGGTGACCTTGACCTTTGACCTACATTCACCAAAATTTAATGGATCTATTCTGGACCACCTCGCATCTTTCCTGAAAATTTCATGGAAATTGGTCCAGTAGTTTTTGCGTAAAATTGCTGACAAAACAAACAGACAGACAAAAAAAAACAAACCAAAAACAATACCCTTGCCTCCTCTTTGGGGGGCGGGATAATTATATGTAAATAATGTCAAGTCCAAACTTAATGAAAATGTTTACATCTACAAACTTTTCTTTAAAACAATGTGATCAAGTGGTTTCAGGCACAACAAACTCCGCCCCTCACAAATGTTTTACCTGATTTGTCCTATCTCTTATCATTGCAAAAACACATTTTTGGTTCTCTTGACCTTTGACCTTCATTCATCAAAATTTAATGAGATTTATTCTGGACCACTTCACACCTTTCCTGAAAATTTCATGGAAATTGGTCCAGTAGTTTTTGCGTAAAGTCGCTGACAAGCAAACAGACAAAAAAAAAAAAAAAACCGAACTGAAAACAATACCCACACCTCCCCTTTTTTTGTGGGGGGGGGGATAATTAGCTTGGAGTGAAATCTGGTTCAACACATTTTCACGCATTTCACCCGGAGATTAATATTTTTGTACATTCCCTGTGAAATAAATTCAACTAAAACTGTGTCTTGTGGTCTAGTATTTGGGTACCAATGCCTTGTGTAACCTCTCGATTGTATGTGTTACCAAATAAACCGTCTATTAATAAAACTCTTAGCATTTAAAGCTTAAGAAACAACCCTGAAAGCACTACTCTGATTTGATATTTTAGAGATGCATCATTTTGGAGATGAGCTGAAGTGCACTCGGTCGACCCAACACTCCACCACGCTTAACACTGGCCAGTCCATCACAAAATGAAATAAATCAAGCACATCTTGTATGTTAAACCTTCATGAAAATCCAAAAAAGAATCCAACAATCACATTATCCACCTCTGCCAGATGTCCCCTTTTTACACTCAACAGGCGGTCTGCCTTTGGAGTTGACCATATGGAGGGACAGGAGTTCAAGTTGTCGCCGTTAAGCAGTGGTGTGACGACGGTGACGGCAGCCGCGGTCTTAAGCATCTGCAGCTGCTGTCAGCTTTAATTGGCCCGGCAGACTTACAGCCAGGCGCCACTCATCTCTGACCTGAGCACTGCCGGAAAAACCATTAAACGGGCTTCAAAGACTGTGGCCGGGTTTAGGAAGTGAGGGTGAAAGACAAAGAAACGGACTGAAATGCAGCAGTAGAACATAAGAACAACAAAAGGGAGGAAAAAAAAAAAAAAAAGGGGGAGGCCCTGATGAACTTGTTTATCCAGTGATTTAGCCCATGTTTCTCATGTTGTGTCTGCTTGGACTAAATCCTTTAACCACACGGAAGCCGGGCTGCTGTACAGAAAGCCCGAGGACAACAACTGGACTGCTTCACTAATCTGAATCTCAATGAGCTGGAAATCCCTGCCATCTCTTACTCTCTTCGCATTCACACAGACAAAACTGTTTTGTTTTAGGAAATTGCAGACCTGACGGCGGCAAAATTGAAAATGACGCTTTGCATGTGTTGGTGCATTCATGCAAATTGTGGAGCTTATTAATCGTTGGTGTATTTTCCTGTGATCTCCGCCTCACTGGGTGCTTTTACTAAGTGACTCCCATCCATCCACTGGATTTGACTGCAGCTCAAACATAACAAAAGACTTTTTTACTTCGCCACAAATTAGGTAAAAATGACCACAATGTGACTTTCTGGCTTTTTTATGTTTTTCGTCTTTCCTTTTCTGTGCTACATTTCTATTTTTCACCAATTTTCCTCACCCTTTCAAAGTTTGTTTTGTCTTGTTTTGCTCTTGCATACTCTTGCCTTTTTAGTAAGTAAAGTTTATTTATAAAGCACTTTTCACAGATAAAAATCGCAAAGTGTTGCACATAAAATGGGTGCAATAAAACAACATAAGAACAAGTGGTGCCAGGCACAACAAACCCCGCCCCTCACAAATGTTTTACATGATTCGCTCTATCTCTTATCATTGCAAAAACAAATTTTTGGTAACTTTGACCATTGACCTACATTCACCCAAATTTTATGGGATCTATTCTTAACTACCTCACACCTTTCCTTAAAATTTCATAGAATTTGGTCCAGTAGTTTTTGCATAAAGTTGCTGACAAACAAACAAACCAAAAACAATACCCTCACCTAACCTTCAGGGGGCGGGGTAATAATTTCATAGAATAAAAAAAAAGGATAAATCCATCAACTCAAAGCTTTTCTAAATAAAAACACCTGAGCTGCTTTTTAAAAGAGTTCATGTCGCCCACATGGAGGGACAGGGGCAGGTCGTTCCAGAGTCTGGGGGCTACAGCCTGGAAGGACAGGCCTCCCCGGGTTTTAGAAGGAGTCTATGGGACCTTCAGGAGCCTCTGGCCTGAAGACCAAACAGTGCCCCCTGAGGAGGAGGGGCCCTAGAACGTACTAGGAATGGAAAGATTATCTGATACGTACGTTTCTCTTCTGAAGACCCACATTAGCAGGTGCGGTGTATTTGCAGATGTGTACACTGCACACGACAGTACAAGCTCCGCCCATTCACTGTGGCACATGCACCGCGGATGAATACTGTACTGATTCTGCGAGGGAGCACGAAGTTGAGCGTGAGAAACATGCAGAGAAACGACGTTGGAAACAGGTCAGAAGAACAAATTTGTGTGTGTTTGTGCAAGTGCATGTGCACATTTGAATAAGTGTGTTTGCGTGGATATACAGTCATGTGGAAAACGTTTGGATGGCCACCCTTCTACAGCTTAATTTTCTTTATTATATGTAAATATCTGGGATTTTAATCATTATTTTAATTCTACTAAAATGTGGAGAAAATATATCTAAAAAGATGGAAAATTTAAAATGTGTTGGTAAATCCTAATCAATAATTTATTTATGAGGAAAAAGTGAGGACAGCGTTGTCTTCGTTATTTAAAAGATAGAATCCTTTCTCCAACAATCTTCAACTGGTTTGTACCTGAACCAGGATCATTCAATCAGCCTTTTAGGCACTGGAAGGAATACTGAACAGAAGAGTGTCCCAACTTTTCTTCCCAAATATACTGAATTTACCAACATATTTAAACGGCATTTCTTTAGTTTGATCTCTTTTGGTTTATTTATGTGCTCCATATCTTAGTATTGTATAAAAAAAAAAACAGGATCCCAAATAAAAGGGGCATCCCAAGTTTTTCACATGATTGTATTCGAGGCACGTGTTCTGAAACGGCACAAAAGCCAGTTTGTGAAAAGTCATGGTTTTAGTTGATAAATAAATAATTAAGCTCATTGAATTGCACTGCACATTCTTTCACAGAATGAATGTGTTGAATCAGAATGTGCTTAATTGCTCTGCATTGTGATTTGGGTGTGAATCGTATCGTATTGCGTTGCACTGCATCGTAAGATGCCACACAGTGTCTTTAAAGGGTTCATATTTATTTAAACCCACTTTTATTAGTCTTTGGTTCATTTATTTGTGTATTTGGACTCTAATAGTTCATACAGTTTGAATTTGAACCCTCCAGCTGCTGCAAAGTTATCTTTATATTCATTCTGGCCAAAATCAAGTGGATTTCTACAACCTGTTTTAATCCCTTCTTAATGTGTTATGTTTTACAACTAGTTACGTCATGACATTTGCACATATAGGGTCAAGACGTCCGATGAACATTTCTCAGTACGATATAATTGTTTGTCAGCAGCAGCTGTTGTAGTAAAAATGGAAAATATGCCCAAATTTAGAGCCGATTACATAAAATGTTCAGTTGTTGGGTATATTAGCAAACACAAGTAACTGAAAGGGACAAAAAACACACTCAACAACCTGGAGGGGGCGGGGCCTGAAGTGGCTCATTTGCATTTAAAGGGCCAGCGCTCCAAACCACCTTTCTGGTGTCATTACTCAGAAATAGGGTTGAAGACGGACCTGTGGAGTTGAATTAATAAAGAATTCAGACCCAAGCAGAGCATTTACAGTTTATGTAGACCACAGGGAAATGTTTGAAAATACATAATTCATTTAAAAAAAATCACTCTTTTAATATATGGGATTGGAGATACTGTATCAAGATACATATTGCATTGGCCTCACAACTAAGATTCTCAACCCTAGTACATGCGCACGTCCAACATATTCACACAGCACTTCCATTACATTCCCCTTTCTCTAACCTCTTGTCCTTTTAACCCCTGCACTTCTCTTTTCAATTCTGGCTTCTTCATTTTTTGTGTCTATTTATGTCAGTTCTGTTTTGCTTCAATTCTGCTCCTCCAGCGTTGCTTTAAGTGGTCCGGGTCCTTGCACACCAAAAAGCCAACCTGTTATTCCAGTTGAATGGCTGCCTGAATAGCAGGAGTGTGGGGCCTTGGCAGAGGTATGTACTGTCGGAGTGTCTTTCTGGTTTAAGTCTGAAAATACGTGGTAAAACTACTGCTTTTATTAAGCTACGAGCACAGAAATATACATAGAAATCCGTTTGGATGCCCATAGAAGTACTGAAACATCCTTGAGGTAACTGAAATGTTGTTAGATTAAAGCTTCAAATTCTTGGGTTATGATGAAATACTTTGAAAAAGGTGTCTGTGAAGCATGTCTCTGTGCTTGACTGTTCCTGAACCCTCGAATACATACTCTGTTTAGTAAAAGTGACTGTAAAAAGATAATAATAGTGTTCTTTTATGCTTAAATGGTGGTTTTAATTGACAGACTGGAATAAAATGAATGGAATGGAAACCACCTATTAGCACCAAGAGGATTCTGCAGCACCATTATAGTCGGTGGTGTAGTCCAGGGTTGCCCAATATTGCTAAGTAGCGCCTGCCACATCTGAAACCTGATTGGACGCTGCAGTTGATTGACAGGTCACTGCAAGTCTCATTGAAAGATGCGCCATTATTGAAAATGGAACAAGAAAGGCAGAATCTTTCATCTGGGTGACACATATCAAGAGAACCTACTTTCATGGAATACGTAATTACCCCGCCCCCTGAAGGGGAGGCGAGGGTAGTGGTTACGGTTCTTTTTTTTGTTTGTCTGTTTGTTTGGTTGTCAGCAACTTTGCGTGAAAACTACTAAACCAATTTCCTTTAAATTTTCAGGAAAGGTGTGAGGTGGTTCAGAATAGATCCCATTAAATTTTGGTGAATGTAGGTCAAAGGTCAAGGTCAACAAAAATGTGGTGATAAGAGATAGGGCAAATCAGGTAAAATGGCTGCAAGCGGTGGGGTTTGTTGTGCCTGGCACCACTTGTTCTCAGGTAAGTTTTAAGGTGGTTTCCAAATGAGTTACTATTAAACTACTGGGAAATATGACTGCACATTTAAAGGAGAAGACATGCTGTCGCCAAGAGTTAAACTGTGTGAGTAGGCTAATGTTCTGAAAGGCTAACGTTCTGAAAGGCAAACGGTATGAAAGGCTAACGTTCTGAAAGGCTAATGTTTTGAAAGGCTAACATTATGAAAGGCTGATGTTCTGAAAGGCTAACGTTTTGAAAGGCAAACGGTATGAAAGGCTAACGTTCTGAAAGGCTAACGTTACGAAAGGCTAACGTTATGAAAGGCTAACGGTATGAAAGGCTAATGTATGAAAGGCTAACGTTATGAAAGGCTAATGTTATGAAAGGCTAATGGTATAGAAGGCTAATGCTATGAAAGGCTAACGTTATGAAAGGCTAACGGTATGAAAGGCTAACGTTATCCTCTGTTTGCCTCATGTTGAATACATTTCCATTCATGCAGCTGCTTGTGTGACCAGAAAAACCTACAAACAGCTCCTGATCCAGTCATAAGGATTTTAGAATAATGAGCAAATACTACTAATGGATTTTTGAGAAAAACTAAATAGAATAGTCTTACGTGTCACGGTTTCTAAAACAGGCCTTTTCTGGACTAATTTTTTAAAAAGGCTAAATTTGGGAGTATACCCACTTCTCCACGGACCACTACACCACTGGTTATACAGCAGTACATGTTTTAGCTTTAATGGTCTTAGATTGAAGCACACAGGTCATAAATACACAATTGCAGACAAGCTTTTCTTTTTCTTTTTTTTTTTTTTTGAAGGGATGCCTGCGATATAGAGGTAATCACCCCCTAACTGCCATGACGATCAACTCCTTATCCATCCGTGCATCCATCCTCCATCCATCCATCCATCCATCTATCCATCCATCCATCCATCCATAAGCTCAACGGTACCATTCAATTAGTAGCACCCTGCAGCTACACTCATTTGCTGCCTAATTGACCTCTGAGTCGCAGTGGAGATCAAGTCCTGGCAACGACAACAGCTGCACAGAATGAAACTCTGCCATGCTGACACCATAATTATACAGCCAGGCACCCAATGTGGGCTTTAGGGTCAAAAGTGGATAAAAAACTGAGATAAGAAGCCAAGAGAAAGAGGCTGAGGGGGTAAGAGAGTAAGAAGTGAATGAGGAGGGAAGGAAAGATGGAGATAGGAGATAAAAAAAAAAAAAAAGAAGAAGAAGGGGGAAAGGGAGGAGAGAAGACAGCTGACCGGAGGCTTGTTCAACCATGAGATTAGGCTAAGCGATGAAAAGCAGGGAGGAAATAGAGACAGAGACAGTTGGAGAGCCTGGGGGTAGAAAAAAGGCATAGAGGACAGATGAAAAATGCTTTTTAAACTCTTTTAAGTGAAGGCTGGACGAGAGCAGGAATCAGGATAATATGGTTCTACGATATCTGCGGTGAACACTGGGACAGGAACAGCCAATGGGCCGGATCTAATACTGAGTCTGATAAATAGTTCCAGCCTCAATCACCGCAAACGGCTGAGTCCGCCTGAGGTTGAAACATCAAATTAACGTGGGTGTCTGGACATGTCAGCTGGATAACGGATAGCATCGCCGAAGCTCTTAAAAACATAAAACCAAGTAATCTAATCTGGGAGACATATCACAAAGCCCCACAATAAAAAGCACTTAACAGAAACTTCAGAGATCACACATGAAAAGAAGGAAATTTGGAGGAGTTTAATCCAGGATGCTGTGAAGCTGCTGCACTCTGATATGGACTCTTAAAAAAAAAAAAAAAATCAATGTTTAATTTGGACTTCAGAATAAAGATATGCTTCAAACAGTCCAAAGTTGTTGATTTAGTTGCTCATCAATATCTGAGTTTGTCCAATAAGGTCAGGAAACTCATGTCGACCTCATTTAATACCTTTTTTTTTTTTACTGTGAGAAGAATGAGTCCCTCTGAGCATTTTTACCCCACAACTAAAAAAGACAAATGTTAACATGTAAAATCAGTAATGCTGGTAATTTAATGTCTACTTTGCTAATCAACACAATCACAGGTTATTAATGATACCAAAGATTCTCTGTTCACTGAATGAATAGAAATAATATGAAACAGTACATTTCTGACCACAAAGAAGGGTCAAAAATGCAGATTAATAAGCATTATATACACTAATAACACACTAATGTCATATTTTTTCCCAGTAATTAGAATAATTTTACATTGTAATTCAGATTTTTTTTTCCCACTTGTTTTTGATTTTTGAGAAACAGGTTGCAATAAAAATCTAATTTCTCTTAATCTGTATGTCTGGAGGAAAAAAAAAACCCTGTAATCTTTAGTTGATATGTGTTTTGTGGAAAATAGGTCTGATAAAAGAAAGAGAAGCAATCCCACTGGTAATCATAATCTGTGGTTTATGTGCTTTATTAGAATGAATGGGTTAGCATGTAAAGGGGCGGGGCTTGGAGAACCCATGTGACACAGCAGCAGATGTTTCTGAACTGTCACAGACTGTGTCGACAACAACAGCTTCCAAAGACGTGCAGTTGAAATATTTGGCCAGACCCTTTATTATTTTTAATTTTTAATCAATTACTAGAAATTTCCAGCAACCCCATTTGAATTCCAGGTGACCCAATGTGGGGTCCCGACTCCAACGTTAAAAAAAAAAAACACTGACGTAAAGCTCTATTTGTGCAAAACAGGTTGAGAACCACTGCTCTAAACAGACTTCAATAAACCTGCTAGCCTAGCCACGGCCATGCTAACAACCCACAGAGTAGAGCAGTGAAGCCTGGACACCAGAACAGAAAAGGAGTCTGTCTTAACAAAAGCAGGATTTAATTCTTATTTAATGTAAAACCCGGCGCGAGAAAGATCGTCTGTTTGGAAACTTCTCTGTGATTAAGCCAAGATCCAGAGCGTAAAAGAGAGAGACAGACAATAAGTATCAGGGATAAACTAATCAGAAACACAGAAACGGTATCTATGGTATAAAAAATAATTCATTACTGCATCACAAAAAAAAAAATGTGTTAAAGCTATCAAAGGTCCACGAGAGCGCTGTCTAAGACACTCAGACAGTCTGGAATGGAGGAGTAGTCAATAATGAGCCTTCACAGAGTTATGAATCTCACAAACAGAATCAATCGGCGAGCCCGAAGGCTTGGTAGATGCTATTGAAGTGCAGTTCACTCTGGACCGGGATCAATGACTAAGCTAGAGTTGACCATCGATCCTACCCATCCTCCGGTCTCCTTCCCTGTCCCCTCCTCACACTTCAACAGAGCCTAACAAGGTGAGAAAGCCCAGGCAAGTCCGGCTGAAGTGAAAAACTACCGCGTGTAGTGTTCACCCCTTGAACTTTAATGAAACACAATCTTAAAAACGTACAGGTTCTTTGAGGGCTAAATGATGCTTTAGACAGCCATTACTCTTTTGGACCTCTAAATGGATCTTCCCTGCTACCTGGAGGAAGCAGCCGCTATTGTAATAATCCATTTGATACTCTGCGACTGCCGCTATTTAGTGCTTCACCACCTCCATTGACCTGCAGGAGACATTCTTCCAACAAAAAAAAAAATAACCGGGCTGAGACACGGTGACTGTGCAGGCAATAGATTTTACGAATTACTGCAATCAAGCGTCAACTTTTAGGTCTGGTACCCATTGGAACTTCAGTTTACCTGCTCTAAATATTCAGCTTTTTACCTTAATTCCAACAAAGACAGCAGCTCCTACACTGTTTACACTGCAAATAAAAGGAATAATCTCAATGATAAACCTGTTTACATGCAGATTTTCATTTCGTTATAATGCCTTAACGTGCTTTTAAAATACCAAAGTGCTTCGAGCCTCTTTTGCTTCGTGGCACCATAACGCAGGGTTTTTCCAGCCATTTAAGATGAAGCATTTTTTTTTGCACAGAACTCAAGATGAAGAAACAGAGAAAACACTACTGAGGAAAAAAAAAAAAAAAAAAAAAAAAAAAATTTGCTATAAAAGCCAGAAAAGG